>JAOUQW010000026.1:13536222-13554719 GCA_028565825.1 Olivaichthys viedmensis
GCTTACCAACATGCTGGGATATGTGAAGAATGAATTTCACTGTACTGTACTTGTATATGTGACAATAAATAGCATTCTATTCTATAAAGGTGCACTTTGCTTCGCTGTCGCTATGCACAGTTAGTCTCCACTTCATCCTGCTTGTTAACAACTGTGTTATACATCATGTTGTTTTAAGAAGAGAGAGAGTGAGACAGGATGAGAGTGTTTGTATGTGTATTGCAACTTGATCGTGAGTTGAGGAACCAGCCAAAGCTGATATATGGAGCAAAGGGAACGTAGAATAGAGGTGAGTAGAGAAAAAGGGAGCAAGGGAGATCAGACACGTCAGCTCAAACTGCCATCACACCATCTTTTCCTAGCCAGGAGAGAGAGAGAGAAAGAGAGAGGCAACCAAAGAGACTCGGAAGGGGATGGGAAACGAAGAGAAAGCGGGGATTCGGAGGAGAGGCGCCGCCAAATAAAAGCCCTCGTGTCTCTTCGTCAGCCGATGGCTCCAAGACAGCGTTTGTAATCGCGGATCGCTCGGCTTAAACTCCACCGTGTTTATTTTGCTGCGCAGCGACGGGCCTGTCAGCTTTGAGAGCATCACACCTCCTTACTTGAAGCATTTCCCTTTAAAAACATCTCGACTTGATGGTGTGTTTAGAGTTAAGGCAGATTTTGGACACTCGCAAGCATCTGTATTCCCCTCTCCTCCACTTTTCATTCTGCAGCTCCTTTGGTATCAGTATGTAGAACATGTTGGAAGCCCAGGCAGATCCCAAAGCGCCTGCGTTTTTTAAGAGACATAGCTCGTCCTTATTTACGCGCACTGCATTTCTAAGCAGGTATTGAGGTTTTTTAGGGCTGTCTCGACACACCAACCCTGCCTGATTTCCTGCTTTCCTGTTTTTTTGTGAGGCCGTTACCGCTTGGCTGCTCAAAAACGATAAGCTAGCCAAGGTGAAGCTCCGTGTAGCCCCAGAGGGTCAGATTTGGATGCTAACAGCATAAGAGGTGGCATTTGTACACCGTGTCCTGGCACTAAGGGACGGGGTGGAGCTCAGAGCCTTGCCATGATGCCGTTAGACAGCCCACTCAGACTGTGCCTGTCTGTCTTTTATCTGCTCACTAGTTCATTTAGGGTGAGCAGAAAGACTGTCACACCTCGCAGTCTATTTTTCTAAGGCCCAGTCTATCTGTCTGTCTCTCGTTTTCGGTTTCCCTTTGTCTTTATTTCTGTCTTTCTCTCTCTCATCCGTACAGAAGGGATTCGTTAGAGTGACTGGCCAGTGGTTGCCTTGGTGATGTTGGCTGCTCGATTTCCCGGGGGTTAGCGGATGCTCGTCTTTCTTTCAGTCACTCTTTCTCTCTCACATTCACATACACATTCACTCTCCCATGCCTCCCTTCCTTTCTAACCGACCGTGCTGCTTCAGTCCAGACTACTGCTCTGCGGTTAGAGATAAAGAGTGAATGTGTCTAGCTAAAGACAAGCTTATTACACACACACACACACACTCACACTCACACTGGCACTATCATTCATCTTTCAAAACATCTGTCAGTCCTGTATGTTTGTTTGCATGAGAACAACTGTAACTAACTGCGAGTAGTCATCTTTTGACCTATATAAACCAGACGTATTTTGTCAATATGGAGCCTAGCCTTCCAACCACTCCCTCTTATTCTCTACTAAACGGAAAACCATAGCTTAGTCTGTGTGTGTGTGTGTGGGGAAGGGAAAGGATCATTGGAGGCTAACTGAAAGCTAAAGTCTCTCTTTCTCATAAGCTCTCATGAGGTGTTTTGGAGCCTCTCTGTATCTCTCTGAGCTTTGCTGTTGGGTTTAAAGTTAAACCCTGAATGCCAGATTTACTGCTGGGGCTCTTCTTACACACAATACATCAATTATTACTCTGAAGATCCGTTACTCCACCATGTTTTCAATTAACAGCAACTTAAAGGTACTTGGGGCCAGTGTGGAGACTATGGCTGCAGCCAGTTAAGAGTTCAATAAATGCATTCCGCCCTAATCAGCAGCCTATGAAGATATGGAAGATGGAGAAATGGCACTGGATAAGATAGTGAGACATTCTGAGAACACACAGAGGAGCATGTCTGATGGCTTGGAAATTCCAACCTGACTGTGGATGGAGAGACAGAAGGAAGGAGAGGATGAATGCAGGTTTGAAGCTTGTCACACATTGTACGTGTGTGTGTGCACGTGTTTGATTGGGAAATCAGAAGCAGATGGACTTCCTGGATGGGAAGGCCCAGTGGCGATCGCAGGATGCCAAGCAGCTGTTGCCATGTCGAGATGATGTTTGTTTTCGAGCAGCGATGCCACACAGCACTGCAGGATCTGAGCACTGGCCACTAGCCATATCAAACCCTTCTGGACCTAACGGCGTTCTGTTGCTTCCAGTAACAGTGGTGGAAGTTTGTGCTGAAACCTGGAGAAAGCTTAGTCAAAGAAAACGAAAAGAAAGGTGCTTTTATTTGTGTGTCTGTCGTCCCGAACTTCCTCTCACCAGGTGGTCTTTGAAGCCTCGGATGAGTGATGTGGCGTGTGGAGACGCTGCCAGCCTTTAGGTGCCCTCTGACACTCTGAAACAAAGGCAGCCTGCTGGCTTTGGGACTTCCTGCCACAGTGAGGTCTGAGGTCCTCAACACTGAGAGATTGAGACAGAGCTGAGCTTTCAGGATGGACACAAACACCATCCTGCTGAGGTTTAATGGACTTGACCGCCTGTCTCTTTCTTTGCTTTCTTTTCTCACTCTGTTGAGAAGACACTCGAGTTTTTAAAAAGCCTTCAAGGTCTCTTCCTTCTGGGGGTTTATTCATGGATAAAAGATCAGTCTTTTTTTCTTTTTTTCTTTTTTCTTTCTTTTTTCCTTCCTGTTTTCACTGGTAATGAGCGTGCTCCAACTGCCCCTTTGATCGTGGCTCAGTTTGAAACACTTTTAGTTTCATATTTAAATCAGGAAAATGTTTCCGTATTTGGAACCTTGGCATGGAGAAATGTCACACTCCCTGTTCTTTTATGGAGTGTGGGTTAGGGTAGAAGATGAAAGGTGCCTGTTGATTTGACAACCATTCCACTTCCTATCAAATCACAACACCTCCCATAATGACAGCCAATAAGTACGACACCTGAATCCAGTTAACCTAAATGGTGATTGACGAGCCACTCGGGGATCGACATCCCTTCATCTTTCATCTTTACTTTTCATCTGTAAACCTGTAAACAATCTGTAACGGTCTGAATCGGTTAATTATCAAGTCCTTCCTGAACCGACTCATACATTTCCCATAATTGTCACACTTAGTCAAACTCTTCCCAGCTTCCAAGGGTGTCACTGTGCTGGCCGTTTGAGCACGTCACTGCTGTAAATCATCTAAATCAGAGGTATTATATTCTGAAAGCGGCTGCCTTAGTAGTTGCATCCTTTCGAAGATAGCTCTGTCATTGGGCCGGATGTTAACCGAAAAGGCACCTTGGCACAGGCATCACGTTTGGGGACGCTCTCAAGAGTCATCATATGGCATCACTTTTAGTGTGCTTATGTGCATGGGGCATTTGTTTCCTTTCCTGTCGATGTTTCTTTCCTAATTTACCTCAGGGTGATATTTTTTCTGATTCTGACACTGCTGTGGGAATTGATAATCACAAAGAAGAATGGACCACTTCAAAAAGGAGGCATGTTTGCTGTTTTTATAAATTGCTTTGCATTTTTGTGAATTCGTTCGCGAGTTCGCTTATATTCACTCACCCCCCTGCTAGAAGTGTAAGAAAAGTACTTGATTTCTAACCAGTACTAATACATCATGGTTAAAGAAGTTATTTTCACCCGCAAACCACCTTTTCCCTCAGCCCGTGCCTTTATAAAGACTTTGGTAGCCTCTTTGGGCACCGAGAACAGAATTAACAGACATTCGTGTACATTTGTAACGACTTCTCCGTCAGAGCAGCAGTTTGGACCGCCAATGTTTGTCTAGACTTCTTTTAGAGAACTCCAGTTCGGTAAACGGAATTATGGGATGGCAAAAGCTGCCCAAAAAATGCTACCTACCTAGGAAGATGCCTTCCGATTGCAACGCGCTGACAGTATTCAGTAATTAAGACCTTCTGGAGTTTCACGTGCCAAAGAAGGTGCATCAGCTGTATTATTTTCCAACTTTCCCTGTAATGGATCATCCAAATAGTTTGTAGAACTATTTTCCTCTCTAGCGTTCCTGGCTCTCTGCATTAACAAAACTCAGGATAGCTAATTACGTTAATTAGCTTTCAGAGTCCCACAAGGTGTGTGTTGTTGGGGAAACATCTGAACTGTGTGTGGTGCTCAGAAGCACTGACTGATGAGTGGATGTTTTCCCTGTGCCATTGTGTGCGTTTGGAGCGCGTCCTAATTTATATAATGCGTATCAGAAGCGCACCCTGGCAGGCAGATAAGTAAGTAATGGTGTACATGGCAGTGCGCTGGGTGTATCATGGACAGAAGGTCACATCCCAGCGTTTGCCAATTATTCATAATGATCCTCTGTTGCTTCTTAACAAGCCGGCGGCTAACACGCGCAGCGAGAGGAATGAATTACACAGCTCAGTGCTCTCGCCTTCCAATGCACACTGCCTGCAGTCCACCTATGCAGACAGCAAGCGCAAGATTACGGCGCTATCTGAGATCTGCCAGAGTCAGGGAGCAGTCCAGGGGAGCAACGGCAAGGGGTAGAGCAATACGAATGTGAAACCGATTATCTGTGCAACAACATCAGTGGACAGAGCTCTGAAGAACTGTGGGATTCGAGTTAAAGCGGGGGCGAATGGGAAGAATTTTTCCCTAACCATCTTAAAGCCTTGGCTTGGAATAATGAGAAAAAGAAATGTGGGGGTGTAGATTCCACAATCAGTGCGCATATGCTGCCTTTGGACTGTGAATGCCAGGCAGAAGGAAAGGAATTTCCTTCTTTAGTAAACTGTCGGCAGTCTCCCTCCAACACACACGTTCTCGAATTTGTTTGACCGCGTGCATGGTTTGAAAGCTGAGCTAGCCATCAGCCATGTTGAATCTGCTGCAAATAAGAATCTGCTTCGTTTCAGTGTTGAAAAAGACTGAGGGGACGTTACCAAGCATGGAGGATCCTCTGTATCTGTGGCTAAATGGTATTCTGTGCTGTAAGCCAACCGAATTCTTTTAAAAAGCGTCAGTTTTTAGTATGACAAAAGAGCTAGCGCCCAGCCGAACATGCTCACGCTTCGCTTTGTTCTCTTCGCCGCAGCCTGCCACCATTCGAGCTTGCAGAAATGGCTTCCGGCTCTGCATGGAGGATGATTAGCTAACAGAGGCTGAAAGGGTGACGGCTGTGTGCAAACACCGAAAAAGAACAATGACGCGCTCGTTCAGACGACAATCACACACTCTCCACCAAGGCGAGGAAACAAAAGCGATGTGAGAAGACTCTCGCCACATCCAGAAACCGCAAACTAGCAGGCTGCCTCACTGTTTCCCTAGCTTCAGTGAGTGATTCCTAACTCCAGCCTGTTTAGCTCTCTCTGAGAAGGCCACGCATCAATCACGCTCCGCTTTTAATATGATTTTTGCCCGGGTTAAGGCAGCCAGCCGTTTCACGTCTCTGCAAATGACAGGCCAGGCTAAACGTTCCTGAGGAGCACGTTTGTCTTGCTTTCTCCTCTTAGACTGAAAAAGGAGAGGAACAGCAGATCTGAGGGAGTAGGATCTAGCCATCAGTGTTAATTATAAATTATAAACATATATTCTATCATTTATTCAGAAATGTGACACTGTTGTAAGGGAGTATCCGTTCTTGCTTTTAGATCTTAATTGGGATTAATGCGTGTTAAAAATTGTGTGTGTGTGTGTGTAACAGAGAGTGTGAGAGTGATACTGCAAATGGATTCTCCTCAGAGACAGTGCGAGCGATGTGTGTTACCTTGAGAGTCGTGACTAATCAATACGCTCTCTGCTGCCTCATCTGAAATCTAATCCCATAATAACTCCGGCAGCACAGAGTGGGCCACCATTGACTCCACAAGAATGTTAAATTAACACGGGAGGGAACAGCGCGCGTCTCATTCTGTTTACTTTGTGATCGCTGTCGTATTTGCTTGCAGCAGAAGACATCCATCAATCAATGCACGTAATTATAAAAAAAGGTTCAAAAAAAGTAAACTTCCAATTTACAGTCACCGTGTCAATGTTCCCAGAAACGTACAAGCTGATTATCTCTTGCACATGTAAATATAGTACAATTTACATGAAAACATGACAGATAAGTACATGGATGACTGGATAGACAGACAGACAGATGGATGGACAGATGATAGATAGATGGATGGACGGATAATCAAACCGGTCGATTGATGGATAAATGGAGAGTCGGATGGATGGATGGATAGATATAGATGAATAGATAGATGGAGAGTCAGACAATTATGATGGATGGATAGTCAAATGGAGGGATGGATGGATAGATAGATATAGATGAATAGATAGATGAGAGTCAGACAATTATGATGGATAGTCAGATGGAGGGATGGCTGGATAGATATAGATGAATAGATAGATGGAGAGTCAGACAATTATGATGGATGGATGGATAGTCAGATGGAGGGATGGATGGATGGGATAGATATAGATGAATAGATAGATGCATGGATGATATCTGGATTGTCAGATAGAGGATGGTTGGATGGATTAATGGATAGCTAGGTGAATAGATGGAGAGTCAGACAATTATGGAAAGATAGATGGATGGATAGTCAGATGGAGGGATGGATGGATAGATGGAGAATCAGGCGGATAGATAAATGGATGGATGGAGAGTCAAAGGGATAGATAAATGGATGGATGGATAGTCAGATGGAGGGCTAGATGAATAGTTGGATGGAGGGATGGATTGATGGATAGATATCGATGGATAGTCATTGATGGATAGCTAGATGAATAGATGGATGGAGAGTCAGACAATTATGATGGATGGATAGATAGATGCAGAGTCAGATGGATAGATAAATGAATGGATGGATAGTCAGATGGAGGCCTAGATGGATAGTCAGATGGAGGGATGGATTGATAGATAGATATCGATGGATAATCATTGATGGATAGTTAGATAAATAGATAGATGGAGAGTCAGATAGAGTCAGACAGATAGAAGCATAGATGGATAGTCAGATAGATGGAGGCATAGATAGATCCATAGAGAGATATGGACGGACAGACTGGATGGATGGATGGATGGATGGATAGATAGACGGGTGGACCCAGTGGAAAGATGGATGGAAAGAAAATCAGGTCTCAAATTGCGTCGTGAGACTTGGCAATGTAATGTGCTGTTACACATTTCCCTATTACAGTGTTGACGCCTATCCATGCATGACCTTTGACCTTTTTACCTCATCCCTAACACACACACACACAGAGGTCAGTTCCCTTGTGTGCAGCAGTATGTCTGTGCCAGTTGGAGGCAGTCATCCGTGTTAATTGTGACCTTGTCTGGCCACCTCACCCTGTCTCCTCAGAAACTGCTTACACAGAGGACATGGGCCCATATTCACACAGCCACGGAGCTGCTGTGTGTATGCTGAGGACGGGGTCTCACTCGCTCACGCTCTCTCGCTCTCTCTCCCGCGCTCTCATCAATCAAGCTGGCAGTGATCGGCGGCGCAAGCATTCAGTAACAAAGCCTCCATTAAACCATTACGGCCTTTCAGTCTTTTTCTCCTCCAGCCTACCGTGGCTGTGAATGCTGCTTCTCTTTTGAATTTCCAGTTTTCTCATTCGAGTACTCTTTCCTGCGCTACGGTAATCAAGCATTATGCCTGAAGTCTAATTAAGCTGCAGATGGGACGCGTGAGGAAGAATGCAAATCGATATGTTTTATCTCTCATGTATATCTCAAGAGGAGTCGTGAGGAGTGTGTGTGTATAGGTGTAAGAGGACAAAATAGATTTTCCTGCTAAAACTTTCCCATTTCGTTCACAAAAATAAGTGTGTCTTACTGTGCGTCTGAGTGTAGCGTGGAATGATGTGTCTCTTTCCTGTAGGGTTCGAGTTGCTCTACCAGCCCGAGGTGGTGCGTCTCTATCTGTCCCTGCTGACCGAGAGTCAGAACTACAACACCTTGGAGGCGGCGGCAGGAGCCTTGCAGAACCTCAGCGCCGGACAATGGACCGTCAGTACACACGTACATCACGCACACACAACTATGGCCAAAGGGCAGTGCTATTATCTGGTGCACAGGCACTTTAGCTTGTAATCCCATATGACTCCACACAACACTGTTTCCTCACACACAGCCTCTGATTCCACACAGCAGCCGGGCGTGCAGTAACACTGAGCCGAACTGTTCTATTCGCACATCAGCAGTCATATCCCCCTCAATTTGTGTAAGGTTTGACGTCACTTCATGTCCTGATGTGTGTGTGCTGAACATTTGTCATGCATAATAGGAACCGTCTGGCTGGATTACAGAACTCTTACCGAGATTGTGCACTTGCATATGGAAACTAAATTTGCTAAATTGGCTAGGATCCCCCCTAATTCTAGGCTAGGATGCAAACCAGAGGCACTGCTGCCACCTGAGGTGGAACTTTCATATATTACGGCGCATGTTGCATTTTAAATTAGGGCATTTACATTGGTCCTGATGGATCTGCACTACTCGGAGCGCACAGCTTATTTGGATCGTCTTAAGCAGCTCGCAAATCCACAACTCTCTGCAGCTCTACACACTGGGTGTGAGTGTGTTAATGTTTGAGCTGTATAGAAATGGCGCTTTGCTCAGCATGTTGGGCCACACACCGGAAAAACACACGAAGCTCCCTGCGTTTGGACTGCACATGTAATGCGCCTCTGCTCCATAAGAGGATTTAAAAGTGCTGCTCCTTTCTATACCCTGTGCAAATGTGCTTTCCTGCCTGCTGGGACTGGGGATTACAACTCCTGAAGCTCACTACCTCCTCCCAGTGCCCACAGTGGGCTATTGCAGCGCTGTATTTAGCATCTCAAGGGCACGGAGCCAGGCGAGGAGACGAGGTCTTTTATCTCCGATGGATTGTTCTGGAATGCGAATCATTGAGAAGAAGTTTAATAAGGGCAAATTTTATACTTTACTTGGCTTGTGTTATTCTGGAGTAGAGAGTGGAGAAATGCTGGGGACATTAAGCAGGCTTTGCACACAAATTCAATCCCAAAATGCCCTACAAACTCAATCGTACCTTCATGTCATAGTTCTGTCCTGGTTTTGGTGCTTTGTTGGGTTAGTCAAATTGGTTTGACTGAAATATCTGAATAATGACGTTTTCATGCTTCTCAGCAGTGGTCGAACTACATCCGGGCGACGGTGCGTAAAGAGAAGGGCCTGCCCATCCTGGTGGAGCTGCTTCGCTCTGACTCAGACAAGGTGGTGCGCGCCATAGCCATCGCCCTGCGCAACCTCTCCATTGACCGACGCAACAAAGACCTTATAGGTGAGGGCCTCGACGCTTCCACGTGCCTCTGTGAGAGCCGTCGTGCTAGAGGTCGAGGTCGAACCAAGTTCTGTACTAGTAACTGGAGGTTGAAATAAAATAAAAACATCATCATCTTGGGGATGATTAAAGTTAATAAAATTCTAACAGAATAAAATCTAGATGCACGATAAGTTTCGGCCAAAGAGTTTAATGACTAATCGTTTCGATTTTTTTCATCTGCGGAATATGCCGCAACGTTTGCAATAAAGCATCCTGCCTTTGCTTTCACTGCATCTCAAAATTCGATCTGAGGAATAAACGCTTGAAAGAAGCGGTGTTTTCTGTCAGTGGAGCGAGAGTATTACTTGATATTTTGAAGCCCATGAAATATTTAATAGGCTGAATCATCTTCAAAGTCCTAATAGAGATGTGGTGTAAATATCAGCTCTGTAGCCTCGATGGAAGATATTCAGACTTGTTAAGACATTGTTTGCTGAGTAAGAGACGATGTGTTTCATATATTTATACCGAAAAGACTCGTATTTTGCAGGGTTTCTGTAATTACATGATGTTCGCACTTTGGGCTATATAAAGAGGTATTTTATGTTTATTTGATGTCTTCTGCATTAGTGTGTTATTAAAAAAGAGCAAACATTCATGTCCCGAGAAATGTTTGTGCATCATTAAAGAAAGTAAGATATTCAGTACTAGAGCACTTTTTTTTTGTTTTAGATAAAAACAGAATCAAGGCTGTTCTGCCTGTTTTACCTGCAGAGACAGGAGCAAGTGAGAGCCAAAGTTCTGCAGAAGAACCGTGGCAAGTTCTCCAAGATCTTTGGAACAACCTACCGGCCCATTTCCTTCTAAAGCTGCACGACAGTGTGCCAAAGAGAATTGATGCGGTTTTAAATATATATAAAACAAGTAGTTTTCATTTAGAACATTGGAAAAGCATTCATCTCGTGCTCAGCATGTGTGTGCAGCGTATGTGAGAACTGTTCACGTCTGTGGAGAATGCATCGCAGGTGGCTCTCTTATGAAGCTGGTTGAGAAAATGCCAAGAATGTGCAACGCTTCATCAAGGCTACTTTGAAGAATATAAAATATAAGACAGTTCTGAACACGTTTGGTCATTGCGTAATCCAATATTCAATATTGTATTGATTTTTATTGTTGGTTTTTTTTCCCCTAAAACTTTTGGAAATAGTAAAAAAATAAAGACAACCTTTCTATGAGTGTGTCCGAACATTCGACTCGTACTGTACAGCAAATGTATGTATATCTATGTAGCTGTGTATATGAGATATGGCTCTGTATGTGGATGACTATGTTACCAGCCATGAAGCCACCAATAACATAGATGTAAAAATCTAGGGAGTATCTGCAGTGTACTTTAATTATAAATGTAGAGGAAGACTTCTGGAGAAACCTTCGTCATCAGCTGAGAAATATAAATGTGTCTCTCTGTGATGTTATAGGGAGCTACGCGATGAGGGACTTGGTCAGTAACCTGCCGAGCGGCCAGCAGCGTCCAGCCAAGAACCTGGAGGAGGACACGGTGGTGGCCGTGCTCAACACCATCCACGAGATCATAACGGACAGCTCGGAGAATGCTCGCTCGCTCATCATGGCTCAGGCTATCGATAAACTCGTGGCCATCCACAGGACCAGGTAATGACTTTCTTTTATTATTATTATTCCTGTTAATAATGTAGCTGAAATGTTTATTCTGCTTCAGTAAATAGTCCGACGGAGTGAATGAGAGGTTTTATTTTAAATTGCTAATGGCAAATGGGCTTCTGCCTTTCCACATGCGGATATATTAGGAACTTTGTGTTCAGGTGCACATTGTCGTTCTGCTGAACTGTTTAATATGCATTTATTCTTCCATGCATCATATGGTAATCTTATTAGTGATTATATAGAGCAAAGGAAAGCTTCCTACATGGAGCAAGTTATGATCACGATTTGGCTTTTCTTTTCTTTTTCTTTTCTTTTTTGTAGCAGTTTTACAAAGTTCACAAGAATGGGATGATATAAAAGCTGCTTTAGAAATGACAAGTGCTAGACAACGTTTGTCTAAGTCGCTAAGCGAGGGCTCTGTACCCTGAATCGAGGTTCAGGCTGCTTAATTATGGATCATAAGCGGAGCTAGGCTAATAGCGGTGGCCATTTGAAGCTGCAGTAGCTCCAGGGGTCCGGCCATGGCAATAAATGGATTTGAGTTTGATATCGATTCCACTGAGCATCAAATTCTTCACACTGCTCTCCTCCCCATGGTGTTTCTGATCCCACTGGGGGCTGGATTTGTTCAGAACACTTTTCTCTGTGGTGTTTCTGGTTCCACTATAGTGCCGTATAAGCCATCATGGAACCTGTGTTTAGTGGAGGATTTGAAACATCATAGGGCCATAAAGGTTATTGAAAGGAGGAGCTAACATGTTTCAGAAATGTGGTTCTAGATTGTAATTTCACAAAGAAACTTGATTTTTTAATAACACTACTGTGCAATATTTCTGCCCTATAGCCAGTCAGCCAGAGAGACCAAGGCTGCTTCTCACATCCTGCAGACTGTCTGGAGCTACAAAGAGCTGAGGAGCACCTTGACCAAGGACGGCTGGAACAAAACCCATTTTCAGGTGCAGTACAAGCTGAAATGGAATTACAGAGAGTGTGGAGGGAACAGCATCACTCTCTGTCGACCTTCTCTTTCATCTAGCGTACGTCCAAGCTCTGAGAGCAGACAGAATCATTCTGAACTTGCCCTGCACAGCTTTGTCAAGAGCACTTGAAAGCTTTTAGTGCGGATGAGTTTGGTAATAATAGGACAAGCACGATATACCTGCACTAATAGGACATACACAATCCTCTAGAAGTTTCAGACATGTTCTGTTAAAAGTTTCAAGAGTATCAATAATATATTCTTCTAAAGGTATCATATATTGTTATACTTTTTATAAAGATATGTCATCGATGGCTGGGTTTCTATTTCTAACTGGTACAAGCTAAACCAAACTCCCTCATTCCCTGGATAGGAGAAGCGGGGCTGATGTAGCATAATGTTTCATGTAAACGTCCTTTTTGGCTAAATGTATGAATTTTCAACCTCCCACAGCCCACAGCAACTGTGGCTCCCAAAGGCTCAAAGAGCGGCAAGACAGGCTACGACGACAGCACTCTTCCCCTGATGGAGAAGAACCAAGGTGAGACTTTTCTGCTTTAATACAATATTTATTTATTTACACCTTGCCATTGAGCAGTAGACACATGTACGGTGTGTGTGTATAGCCGCCATTCCCTCTGCATCCTTGCCTGAATGTGGAAAGAAAACACCTGGTTCTCTCAGTACATATTGGCTGAAGATTATGGAACAGTGTGGAACAGTGAACGGCGCCATCTTGGCACGATCATTACAGTTGTCTGCAGTTTTGCCTCATCCCTCATCTCATCCCTCCCAGGCAGCTGTAGGTTTTCGAATGATGTACCAACGTTGTAGGCTTTTAATTAGAGATTTGTCAGGCCGATTCTGATATGACAATGGCTGATTGACAGGATAAGACTGCAGATAAATGGGCTTCATTCCAGGAACTCATCACTCTTTCCCTCTACAGTGGAGCCATCTCCCTGCACATCCTCAATAAAGACAACCATGAACAGTGTTTCCCCACAGGTCTGAAGTAAACCTGAGGGGAGGACCGGGTGTGGTGGGGGGATGGTTGAGTTGGAGTTGAGTTTAGGTGATGCTGGGAGGAGTAGTGAAGTATACTTGGGGTGCAGTCAATGCACAACCTCTGTGTGGGGAAACACTTCATGAGCTCCGAGACATCTCATTAAGGGAGGAGTCTTCACCATGACAGCATTTTCTGTTTTTATGTAGAATTCCTTCATCGCTATACCGCTATACCTCGCCAATTCACAAAAGACCTTACGGTACAATGTGTATAGCTGCCACTCCCATTTCATCCTTAGCTTGCCTGAATCAGGAAGATACCACGCTCTCTTGGTAACTTGTGGCTGAGGATTATGGAACAGTGTGTTGATGTTTTTTGTTTAAAAAAAAAAATCTTTTCAAGTAGTATTTCCTTAAAACCAGCAGCTTAAAGCTGTACATGTAGTGAAGAGATGAAAGAAACAGCCTTTGAATGCTTTGCAGGCGACAGAGGCTGTGGCACTGGTGCTATGATACCTATGGATGAACTGGGTCCAGGTAAGAGAGCGTTTGCATGCCGCCAAAAAAAAACAAAAACATTGGTGCGTAATGAAAAGTTAAATCTAACAATTTATTACCATGTTGAAATTCTCATTTCATCCAAGACGTGTGATTTTCTTTTTCTGGAATGGGAATGATCATGAAACTTCTCACCGTTTCACTAATCAAGTCAAAATGATTTTTCTAACATGACCCCGCCATTCATGATTTGGGTTCTAATGCTGTCTGTGAAATTCCTCTTTTCCAGTGAGCTCTGTGCAAACCGAGTTCTCCTACTGTGTTCCTAGACTGCTATCACGCTATCGTAGAGCTCAGAGTTGTCCAGTGAACCTGGTAGAAACGGTCTTAAGTTGCTGATCTCTGGTCTTCAGACTCATGTCAAACAGCTTCTCTACAGACTGTTTGCCTGCTTTCTCTTTTCTGTGCTAAAGTGTGTTAAGATTAACTTTGGTAGTTTAAGTAAGAGATGCACTGATGTGATCCTGAGTATACATATTTTCTGATCCGATCTCATGGGGTATTTTATGCTATAAATGTGTGTGATGCTGTCATGCACGTGAATATATGTCAGAGATTGTCTTAAAGCATGTTGCCATCATACCTGTGACTCTCGCATAACTCAGCAACAGAAGCTTGCAGTAGTAACTTTGGTAGGGGCTTTAGTGTGAGCCTTATTAGTAGCTTTGATAGGAGCTTTAGTAGATGCTTCAGTGGTAACTTTGGTAGGAGCTTTAGTAGGAGCTTTAGTAGGAACTTCAGTAGTAACTTTGGTAGGAGCTTTAGTGGTAACTTTGGTAGGAGCTTCAGTAATAACTTTGGTAGGAGCTTTAGCAGGAGCTTCAGTAGTAACTTTGGTAGGAGCTTTAGTAGGAGCTTCAGTAGTAACTTTGGTAGGAGCTTTAGTAGGAGCTTAAGTAGTAACTTTGGTAGGAGCTTCAGTAATAACTTTGGTAGGAGCTTCAGTAATAACTTTGGTAAGTAGTAATTTTGGTAGCAGATTTAGTAGGAACTGGAGTAGGAGCTTTATTGGAAGCATTAGTAGTAACTTCAGTAGAACCTTTTAATAACAACTTCAGTAGGATCTTTAGCTGGAGATTTGGTCATAACCTTAGTAGGAGCTTACTCTACTACAGTAGAAGCTATAGATTTAGTCAACTTCAGAAGAGGACTTAGTCGGAGCTTCACTACTTGGCTTTTGGAGGATCCTTGTAGGTGCTTCATTAATAATTCCAGTCGGAGCTTGACTGGGACCTTCAGTTGGATATTTTGTAATAGTAACTTTTGTAGAAACTTTGAATTCACTAGGAGCTTTAGTCGTACCTTCAGTAGAAGCATCAGTAGATCTATTAGGAACTTTAGTAGAAGTTTAAGTAAGAGCTTCAGTGGGCACTTTAGCAGGAACTTCAGTAGGAGATTTAATAAGAGCTTTAGTAATTTCAATAGGAATGTTCATATAATTTAGTTAAAGCTGGTAGAAGCTTGTCAGAGATTCAGTAGAAACTTTAGTAGTGTTTGCGCTAACTTCAGTAGAGGATGTAGGAGGAGCTTCAGTATTTAGATTTGGTAGGATTTTGAATAGGTGCTTTTATTATCTTTAGTAGGAGCTTCAGTAGTAACTGCAAGTTAGAGCTTCATTAATAACTTTTAGTAGTAACTTCAGCAGGAACTGCCTTGATGACAGTAGTAGTGACAGTAGTAGCAGCAAAGGCTATTAAATGTGCAATAGGAACTACACTGATGGCCACAGTAAAAATACTGGTGCAGTAATAGCTGTAGAACCTGACAAAACCAAAGAGATTGCAGTTTGGACTCATCAGCCCTCCTGCTCTCCTGCTTCATGTCCCATAATGCTCTGCGGCTCCAGGCAAGCTTGACTGACAATAATTGGACAATATGTGAGCTGAGTGAGCCAGGTGGTAGAAAAAGGTAGAAATGTTGATGGTAGAGACACTTGGATGACTCGGAGGAGGCAGAAAATGAAATGTCTCGTTTCAGCCCTGGCAAAAAAAAAAACATTCACCACATGCGCATCGTATCACAAGTGTCTTGCATGCGTGTCACAGTCCCTTAGAAGATCCACCTGCTAAGCCCGTCTTATTCGGTGTATAACTCAAATCTCACCCTCATGTCTTCTTCCAGACGGTTATTCCACTATTGACCAAAGGGACAAAGACTGCAAATACAAAACCAGCGACGCCTCGTCGGACCTGACGGAGCGGGAACCACTGAAGGTGAGATCCGAGACTGGCTTACACAGCTAAGACAAGTCGAATGATTTCATGGACCGATCAAATAAGTCAATACACATAAATTACCCATTTTTATGCTTATATCTCATGTGTCTCATTTCTGAGCAGGATGGAAGCAGTCGAAAATAGTTGTTGTGTAATGTGATCTTTTCCGGTGATGTTGTTGAGCACGAACTGGTAGCTTTTACTTCTTACTAGTGCACCCTGTGCCAATTAGGGAGATGTTTTGTCACTTTGAAGAAGTTACACTGAAAGAAAAAAAAGAGAGAGGTGCTCTCCTTTAAGGCACTCTTAAATTTACAAGCTGCAGATCTGAAGCAGCAGATAATTGAGTGTGTGCGCTGTGATTTTTGGAGTCATTCATCCCGAGATTGTGAAGACCTCGACGGAGCCCAGCTATCCTGCCCACCCCTTTGCATGTAAATAGTCCAGACTGGTGAAGAAGCAGCCCTCTGTGTGAAGCTCTCTTTTTTTTTTTTTTCCTTCGTTAGAACATCTTCCCAGGAAAAGGATCAAAGCTCCCGATGAGAATAATTTACGCGTTACGTTTTCATGTGGGACCTCTAATCGTTCCCAACCAACGCCAGACTTTCAGCGTTAGATTAAACGATTCGAACGTTTAGAAATGCAAAACAGCTGACGGGCTTGATTTTGCTCAATAGCCCTTTGCTCTCATCATTTATGCCCGAACCTCGAAAAGATCTTAAAAAGGTCTTAACCTTTTAACACTGAGTGTTCGGTTATGTAGTTCATTATCATTGATGCGTCCTCGTGATGACGTTGTGCATGGTACTAGCAGGGAGGGAAACTCCGCTGTCCAGTGAGGCCGAAGGTGACAAGTTTGTTATCCCATGCGGCCACATGTCCGTTTGCCGTTGTTTGTTCTGAGCACTGTTCAACCCCCTGCTTATCACTTTAGCTTAAAATGTTTTGTCTAATTGTTCGCTTCCTGATTGCCTGTTTTGACTCGCATGATGTTTTGTTTTTGTTTTTTTCTCTTCCTCATGATGAGGACTAACTCTCAGTACTCTCACCTCTCCAGTCTCTGCCTCTCCCTCTCTCTCTTTCTGTGTCTTTGTGAAAAGCGTTTGTTTTTGTGCTGATTTTTTATTTTTTTAAACCCTTCTCCCGTTGCTGCAGAATGATACGAATAGGAAACACTATATCCGGAGCAACAGGCCGGCAGTGAGTCTTGTGGATGCTTGCGATGTCAAGCCTCAGCCTGTTGACTCCTGGGTGTAAATGCATGCATGGTAGGTTTTTTGGGGGGGGGGTTTGCTTGTTTTTTTCCACGCGCTCGCTTTGGAGCGTTTCTGTTCGTGACCGTAGTTTTGCAACCCACATGCACACTTCACCCCTGTTTCGCCCTAACCCAGAGAATGATCGTAATGTCACGCTTAAAAGAGTGCACTTAAACAGCCTGCCCGCCTGCTTCGTGTATTTATCATCAGATGTTCTTGGAGAGCTAGTGTGAACTATCATCTGGCAACAATGCCACAGATTAGTTTGAGTTCAAACCAATAATTTTTGCTCCAAGGATATACAATGCTGAGTCATATATTGTTGATGATGGTGCTTTTAAATCCCAAATTAGTCATGCAGCAATTAACAGCCGCCATTTGATTAATTGCCCACGATAAAACCCCTGCAGCACATGCTGGCATGATTTTACTGTCTATTTACAGCCCAGTCCTAACACTATATGTAAAACAACATTGTAACACTTTCTCTAAAGGTAGTATTCATAATTACTGTTCTTATAATTCCTGGTCATTTTCCGAACAATGCTTCGTAAGTAACTAAAAAAATCCCAGTTAAAACTTCAATGAAGTGCTAAGTACTTAATGAATATGGGCTTTCTAGAAAGTGTTACAGCTCTATTTTCTAATGAACAGAAACATCTGATCTCTGATTTGATCTGCGTAGGCAACACGCATCTCTCTGGGTTATCAGCAACGCTCATAACCCTTTGCTTTCGTTTCCTTATTTGGTCATCCTGCTTCATCTCTGCACACATGATTCTCATCACATCATCGCGCTTCACTCTGGGGTCAGATGGCCTTCACGCCGTTCACATGTTGGGTGAAGCACCGTAGGTTCCATCATACTTCATCTTTAAACTTCACACTAACTGGGGCCTCTTTGTGGTTATCGCCTGTTTGAGTTTCTCTCAAAGCTCTAGGTGAAGGTATAAGACGGTAAGTTATAGACGTAAATGTTCTGGTTAAGTCTGTGCTTTATTAATGCAGCCATGATTAACACGTCGTGTTCGCATCAGCTTTGTGAGAGAAAAAAAAATCATCCAGCTCTTAATTTCCATCTTCATTACTGCATTTCACGTCACAAAGTCCATTTGGATGTACTGCTGTAAATAGATTTTCAAAAAATGCACTAGCTAGTGCTCTGTAGGTGATTTTCCACCAACATGCTGAAATCGATGACCCTGTGATGTCAGGAACTGGCTGGTGGGGTCATTTTGTCACTACGACAGCTCAAACAACTCAGGTTTATATATATATATATATATATATATATATATATATATATATATATGACAGCCACAAAAAAAAAAAAAAATGG
>JAOUQW010000026.1:13554819-13571292 GCA_028565825.1 Olivaichthys viedmensis
AATTGGGGTCCAGACTAAAACCAAAAAAAAAAACACAAAAAAGTATGTTTTAGGCCAAAAACCCCCTTTAAAAAAAACCCCCCCCCCCCCCCCCCAAAAAAAAAAATCAATGGTCTAGGGGAAAAAAACAAATGCTTAACTGGTAATTGCATTGTATTTAATGGGAGCCGTGTTCTCAAAGCCAGCATTAAAACTTAAAACGTGAAATGGAAAATGGTTAAACAATGGACGTGATCCGTCACAGTTGTTATTGTGCATTAGGAAACTCGCACATCCGAAAACAGGCCAGTTTTTAAAAAATAATAATAATAATTTTAAAAAGACCGTTAGCTGGTTCCTTGAATCACCGGCTGCGTGTTGATGGAAAAGCTACGCTAGTGCTGAAGCTGTTTTAAGATCCCATATGAAAACCACTGGGTTTTAGTTTGTTAACGTTTTCATTTGGGCCACCGAGTCACTCTGTAAATGATCACTGTGTCGTCTTCTCCTGCCCGTTCTTCCCAGGCTTAGTCAGCGACAGCGCTACATCACAACTAGTCAAAGGATCTCACGAGACACGAGTCACCACTGCCATTTTCTCCACGATTCGCCGACGTGGACTCATCAGCAAAGAGACAGAAAAAACAACAACAACAAAAAACACACCACGCAATCTTTCATTTGAGGAGATGAAAATGAAATGAAGGACGTGTAAACAGCATCAGCAACACATGAACTTGTACTTCTCACACACGTGCGTTCCCACTGGGTGGAGAGGATCCCACTAGCAGCACGGCTCGAGCTCGGACTGAGGGTTGGGTTCCACCGACACCGATGGATGGATGAGTGTATGTAGCAAGAAAAGCAAAGGTGGTAATGTGTATGTGGACATGTGTGGGTGTATTGGAAAGAAACGGACTGAAGAGAAAAGGGGAAACATATTTTGTTTGTGGTTTTGTCTGTGTTTCATTTGGGTTTTTTTTTTTGTTTGTTTGTTTTTTTAAGTGAAGACCTGTCTTGGTGGATTGAGGGATGTGTTTTGAAGGAATTTGTTAGAGAAGGAGAGGAAACGTTTGTGGCTTGTGTAATGGAAAGCACTTAAGTGGTGTGCAAGTTCTGCCAGTTTTGTCTGAGAACCCGTTCCACACACCACCTTTTTTCCTACTGGAATGTCTCCTTTGGTGTCTCCTTTGCGAGATGGTTTTTGTACTATAATTCAACTGAAAGTGCTAATGCCGCTAACAGGGAATGTGAACTTAATCGCATTTGCTAACGGGTCGCTACTAGGTACCGTTTATTATTAGCAGCATTAGCATTTTTGGCCAGAGAAACTGCTAATGTAGCCGATGGAGAGCGTGCGGAGCCGCAGTGCGATTGTCTTCGGGTCGCATGAAGAAATGACATGGAAGAGAAAAAAAAGAGAAAAAAAAGACAACATTTGTTTCTATATAGATGGTGGAAAGAAAGGATCTTTTTTTTGAAGGCAAGCGGAGGCGTCGCATTTTTAAAGCGTTTTATATTTTTGTTGCTTTTGTAAATGTGTATTAGAATCGTAAAATGGGGAAGAAAAAAAACACACAAAAAAAACCCCCAACACACACACTCTATTCTAACGGTCTTTACACATCGCTGAGACGTGCGTCCGTAACAGGTCCGGTGCAGATCCGCGTAAAGCGTCGCCTCTTTTTGTAAAAAAAAAAGAAAAGAAAAAAATGTAAAAGGTAGTGGAGGATTGCTCGTCGTCTATTTATATTCTATATTTTCACAAAATGGGAAAATTTTATCTTCGCTGTTCTTTTTAAACTGTCAAAAAGCATTTGGTGTACACACGCACACACACACAATCCAGTCGGTCCGTCTTTAAATCTGTGCGAAGGCTTTATGGCGCGTGACATAAACCGAGAGAAGCTGAAATGGAGAACAGGTCTTTTAGGCACGTGACGTTGGATACGAGCTGTGTGTCTGATTATGACGGCAGCAAGCAGGGCTGAATGTAAAAATGTATTATTTGGTGTAAATGGGTTTTGTAAGTAGCTCAGCGGTTTAAGCTCTAATGACCAGAAGGTTGTCAGTTTAAATCCCAGAGATCCACTGATGGGTTCTCGAGCAATACGCTGAAGCCACACCTGCTCAGCTCGGTTCTTGGACTGGATTCTGGATCCTGGATTCTGGCTTCAGGGGGGGGAGAAAGGCGTCCGACACATGAATCAATGTAAATGTAATGTAAATGTAAAACATGCCGTAGACGGAATACAAAACGATGGCTCACTCGCAGGAAGCC
The DNA here is from genome assembly GCA_028565825.1 of Olivaichthys viedmensis. Classification (NCBI taxonomy): domain Eukaryota; kingdom Metazoa; phylum Chordata; class Actinopteri; order Siluriformes; family Diplomystidae; genus Olivaichthys; species Olivaichthys viedmensis. Next base: position 13,557,080 of record JAOUQW010000026.1, read on the forward strand.
AATTTCACTTTGAATTTCAAGGACTCTTCTGAGAGACGGACGGATTTCGCTGGAGTTTTCTTGACTGCAGAATATTCCGGAGACCTAACGGGATCTTTGGGTTTTTGTTTCTTTTTGAAGGTGTGATTCGTGACATCAGCTTAAGCACGCAGCATGTGCCTGCTGTATCGCTCGAGTTTCGTCATCACGTGACACTCTTTAACGCTTGCAGTGTTTTTTCTTTTTCTTTTTTCTTCTTCTTTTTTCTAGTGTTATAATAACAGAGACGTCTAACAACGGAAAAAAAGAAATGACAGTAGCTATATGTATTAACTTTTTAATTTTGAACAATGAACTGCATCATCCGTACTACGTACTACCCCCCCCTCCCCCCGGCACCCCGTACTACATCGAGAGAGAAACCACGGAGAACGTCCGGTCGGTCTATTCCTGACTGCCTTTTCTCGCAGTGCACAACCAAAGGACTTTGGGATTGTACATTCTCAAGTTGGATCCACGAGCATGAACAAGCGTCAGATTGTTTATTTACAGAAAAGGTGAAATGGTGGTGAGAGAGGGGGGGGGGCGGGGGAGGGGAATCGAGACCTACCTTTGTAGATATCACTCAGAAAAAAAGAAAGAAAAAAAAAAGATAAAGAAGCACCACAGTAAATGTACAACTCGGTAGCAAACGTGTTTGTAACTATCATATGTGCCTTAACCCTTCTCTGTGTTAGATCAAGAATAACTGTATGTGTTTTATATTGAGCTCTTTGTTGTTTCTTCTTACCTTCTTTCCGAATCCTGTTCCCTCTCCCTCTCTTTTACCCTCTTCACTCACTCACTCACTCCATGTCCTCAGTGTAGTCTAGACTGGTGGTGGGTTTTGCCTTGTATTTTACATTGTACTATATAGACACACAAAAAAAAGAGGGGGGGGGGGGGTCGATGACGTCGAGGAGAACGTCGTTCATGCTTTCGTAGTGCTCAATGCCAGAATGTATTCTGTTCATTTTACTAATACCCAGACAGGAGGAGTACAGCACTTGTTAGAGGCCAACGGAGAATATACAGATTTGTAGGGTATCACTTTGGTGTGTTTTCAATAAATCATGCCTGGAAAGATTTCGTTGCCTGTATATTTAATATCATTTTTACCATTATTTTTACAAAATGATTTGATTTCTATAAAACAGGACTCTCTACATCATACAAAAACCCTTTTTTGTTTGTTTGTTTTTTTTGTATGATGCTGAAAATAGGAGGTTTGAAAAATATCGCATGTTTCTATATACATGCTCTGAAAATGCTATGACTCGTATAAGGGTCGAGTCAGAATGGTGCTTATAACCAGCGCTGTATCCTTTTGCTCTCAGTTCTGTTTGCTGCTTTCTCCACTAGCACATCTGATGGACACGGTGCTCTTTCGTTAGCTGTGTTTACAGTTCAGCGTGAGCTTCAGCGAGTGTGTGTGCGGCCCCGGAGATGGCCTGTGTGACGATGGACAGGTGTTTGTGCGCCTGAGCCCAGTCCTGCTTCAGGCCGCTCGTCTTCGCTTTCTCCACGGCGTCTGCCAGACCTGGAAACGTGGCGACGCCGGAGGACTTGGACGCCCAGATCACGTGCCTGCAGGAACGAAACAAGTGCCCCTAGATTTAGCTCACTTCACTTTAACATGAAGGTGTGCAGGACAACACTGTTGCGCAATAGGACTTCACAACAGTATTGGACAGTTTAGTGCTTTAGGGTGTAGTGTCCAATTTCACACTACTGTCTCCAATTTACTTGAACTTGTGAAGTCATGATCAAGTCCTTTGTGTGTTTTTAAAGCACTAAACTGTGCCATGATTAGGGACACTTCATTAACCATTCTTTGATGTTTTCAGAACTTACCATGACAGCAAAACTGGAACTGTTTTCGAAATTATACTTCACTATCATGGAACTAAACATTATCCATAAAGTAAATATAAAGTTATTACTTCGAGACTATTTGAAGTGAACCGGCCGTTACACATCGAGCAAGGAATTTGAAACGCAGCTCGTATTGAAATTGTATGATAACTACGGCACTGTTCTGCAGAAGAACCGTGGCAAGTTCTCCAAGATTCTTGGAACAACCTACCAGCTGATTTCCTTATAAACCTGCACGACAGTGTGTCTAAGAGAATTGATGCGGTTTTAAACACAAAGCCTGGTTTTAATTGTTTACTCTTAACTGCTCTTTATATTCAGGAACGTTTAATTTCATTATTTGTTAAAAGCATTTTCGTTTTACATGAATTTCTTTACATGTGCCTTAGACGTTTACACAGTATTACATCATTATAAAGGTGTTATACTGTGGTGATTACATATAATACACAAACACTAGATTGTAGACACAGACTGTCACTATAAAATGCAATAGTCTTCATAGTGTTTATTTATTTATTTATTTTTTAAAGTTACCTGAATCCATATTTGTCAGGGAACGCCAGTGGGTTGAGGAAGGCCCGATCCAACAGCATGAGCTGGTCATTAATCATGCGAGCTTTCATCGGCCTGGCAAACAACAACAACAGCAGCAACTCGTTTCTCTCCCCTCTTTGGCTGTAGTAATAATAAATACAAACGACTTTGGCACCAATCGTTTAGACTTACGAGTTGCTCACAAAGTCTGAACTGTGGATGGTACGGTCCAGGCTCATGGCTGCACTTCGGAACGACTTCACCTCTGCCTTTAAGGGTTCTAGTGCAAGAAAAAGACGACCAGTGCTCTAAGCTTGAGATGTCAGACTTTATATAGTCACATGATTATATGATTTAATCCTTTACCCATGGAGATGCCATTGGCCTTCAGTTGAGCTTCGAAGTTCTCCACGGCTGTGTTCAGATATTGCTCAAGGGTCTCAGCATAGTCGCTGCAGTTAAATGGCAGCAAAATGCTGTCGGCTAGCCGCATCAGGACGTTCCCCGCCGTCCTCGCTACCGTCTGGTGACTGGTGAAACCTTCATCAAGTGAAAAACGATGCGTTCAGGTGGACTAGTAGAAGTGTGACTCCCATTCTCAGTTTAATCTCATAGGAATTCCTTCTCTACTCGTATACAGTGGACATTTAGAGCTGTTAGGGACTAGCATTCAGAAACACACTCTTATGGAATGAAAGAAAGTAAAACGATGTCCTGCAAACAGGGATTGTGAATGGAAAAGGGATGGGCAAAAAAAAGCCATTAACACACCTGGGTCAATGAATCTGGACACGTAGTCGAATGTGTCGTACGCCGTGTGGTATGCAGGGTAGATGCGTGCTTTGGTTTTGCTCTTAAAAAAAAAAGAAGAAGAAAAGAGCATAATGCTGAGAACAGAAGGATGAAACGTTTATTTTCAACTCTAACCCTTGAAATAGAATTAGTTTTAATATTCAAAAGCTCCAAAAATTTGTGGATTTGGGGTATTTAAAATGAGGATTTTCACGAGGATGTACCCGTTATCTCTTATTTTGCAAAGATTTTGTGCAAAGCAGAAGTGACATCTAAAATTTGAGGGGAAAAAAAAATCAATCCACAGTTCAGGACTAATTTATCTGTGAGAAGAAAATAAAAAGCATACGAGCCCAAAATCAATCTATGGACTTGAGTATTCGAGCCAAGTATGAAAAGTCTAGTTATGAATTCTGAAGGGTTCATTACTGAAATAATAAATGTCAAGTGTGCAGACTAGATTCATTTCTGTAAAACCGACCCCAGACGTTAAACAGGAAGAAGCTTCATACCCTGTCGTAGGTGTACGCAATGTCCATAGAGGTTATTCCTAAGTAATGGATAAAAGCAGCGTAGTCACTTCCTGCTCCTGTCAGGTATCCCATACTGCAGAAATAACACCAAAAAAAAAACAAATCAACTATTCATCAGAGCACTTAGTTTATAGATACACACACTGTGCGATTTGTTTTAAAATAGCAAAGTGGTCACCATGACACTCCACTTGTTAAAATGCTGAGTAAAGTGATTGCAGCTATGTCACGCCATCCAAAAACTCACTGATGGAGCTCTAAATGTAAAAATCAATAGTGTGTACCCTGAAGAAATGGTCTGAATTACCATTTCCTTTTATTAAAACTCTGTGCAAGTGCCAACAAGAACAAATCTGTGTGTGTACCGCGAACCTAGTGTGAAGAAAATCATTCTTCAAAAATCAATATGTTTAGCTTCAAAGTAAAGGGTGGGGGTTTTTTTGTTTTTTTTTTTAAATACTGAGGGATAAAAGTATTGAATCCAAACACGTACTTGGGGATGAGTCCATGCGTGGGGCTTGTTCTGTTGGAATATCGGATCCAGTTATCGTAAACCGATACGGTGTCCGAACCAGGTATCTTCACCTGACAGTGACGCATTACAGTCTGATCAGATTTATTTATCCATTAGAGACACGTAATCACATTACTGTGAGAGGTGGGTATAATAGAGATGCTTTGGGGCCACTCACCTGTTTGGAGGCTGCAAAGATGACATTCTGGGCAATCGGGGTCGCCGAGGCTCTCAGTGTGGCGTTAGCTGCGTTAGGTAATCAGGATAACCTTGTTACACTACTTTTACTTCGCTGTTTTTAAAATGAATCTCCAGTCGTACAGTCATTACTAATGTCTGACGACTTTTGTGCTATTTTCTGTTACCTTGCTACAAATTTCGTAAGGACATTCGCCATTTGGCTAGCATCACATTTTCAGTCGCTGGGTGGAAAATGATATTTTGAACCCCCTTGATGCATATTATTCTGCATCTTACACAGTTATGTCCTAGCTCTAAGTGGAGTATCAGGTGGAGTATGTGTCTCAGCATCCTGAGATTAAAGCCAGATCCCCATCAATTACCAGTGAAAAGCCTTTAACCACCATTTCAATGAAATGAAGAATATAATGATGAAACAATACCAAACACAGAAATGTCCACGTTGATGTAGACCACGGTTCGCTGACTCAGTTTACTTATATACTCCTGCGAAAGTGAAACACGCCGATGTCAATGACCTCCTACATTAGTCACACCCCCTAAATTATAACAATCAATATATACATTATTTCCCTTCATGTATCGGTTAGTTCCAATGTTTGTATGTATGCATGAACAATATCTCTTCAAATAGGACACACTCTAGTGTTCCTGAAACGACATTCCTTTCAACTAATCTCTGCCGGTTGATGTCACCAGTGTGCGCCTTCTGCTTCTCCCCCTCCTGAGACGCTTTAAAATTCCCTCCAGACACATTTCAGTTCATAACATTAAGCACACTTGTATGGGATGTTAGCTAAATGACTGGTGCGACTGGTGGGGGGGATTTACGAGCAGCTCAGGAGTGGGAGGAGTCAGAGGCACACTTTGATGACATCAGATGGCTAAGATTGTGAACAGAAAAAATGTAGTTCAAAGTACAACAAAGACATGTTGATCCAGGAATCACATCCTACTTAAAGAAATCACATTCATCTGAATGTATTATTATCTAAAATAAGCAGACAAAGACATAAGGCTAATTATATTACAATTCTAACACTTTTAGAAATAAAGGTTCCATCCTAAAGGGTTATTCAGCTTGTGCCTTAAACAGAGGGTTCAGAAAAGGTTGCAAGTAGAATCTCTTTAGAACACTGGAACCGTTAAGAACCCTTGAGAAACCATTTCTTTTTTTCTTTTTTATATATGTCACAGCATCCATCTCACCTCCGCATATTCAGAAGATCCGATCAGACCAAATTCCTCGGCTCCCCAGCTACCGAAGATGACCGTGCGCCGAGGCCTCCATTTTCCTTTCAGAAAGATAAAGAACTTGCAGTCTGAGACCTGCCTAAACCATATTTCCCATTAGACACCCAGAGTAGGCCTGAAGTATGCAGTCCTTAATCCTCATGTTTTCACTAGTTGGCAAAGGATGGTCCATTATTGGCCCAATAATTCAACAGCAACTTGATCGTTGAATTTATATAAAAAATACCCAATATACCTAATACTCATTTCAATTATAAACAATATTTATGTAAATGGAGACCCAAAACTTTTCCCATGGTTTTAATGTGATTTAAACCCGAGAATGAACCCCAGAAAATAAAAACTTTTTTTTAAAATGTGATTTACGAATTTTATGTTCATTACAGAAATGATGTTGATGGTTTAATATGCGTTAGTTGCAGCTCACCTGTCTTGACCATTTGGCCCAGGATTCTGGTGATCTCCAGCATGACTGCCGTCCCGCTGCTGGGATCGACGGCGCCGTGCACCCAGCTGTCTCTGTGGTTCCCGTAGATCACGTACCTGTCTGAACACACACACCCAAACACAGTCTCACAGACAGACTTTAGAAGAACAAAGTGGGTCATCCAGACAATTCATTTGTATGAAAGCTGAGTAAAGGCATCTATGCAGCTGTGTTTTTACCCCTTACAAAATGAATAAATGTAGTGTTAAAGCCAAGTTTATTTTGTTTGTTTTTTACAGTTAAGAGACAGAGAAACGCATGTCGAATGTACAGACAGTCTCTTGGCTTACCTGGCTCCACGCTGCCCCAGATCACTCCCATCACGTTTGCTGAGTCTTTTAGTTCTCCCTTGTTGTACACGTCCAGCTTCACGTCGCTGGTGGACAGAATCGGAGAGAAAGCTCGGGTTTGTCCTCTAATGTACAACTCTGCTCCTGAAGATCTGCAGAGTTTAGATCTAACCCTCAACTAATGCACCTGATCCAGCTAAATTGAGGCCTTCAGGAGCTTCTGAACAGCAGATCCAGCTGCAGGGAATGAGATTGTCTGACAGAAAGCTTCAGGTTTACGCAAAGCTCTTCATTTTCCTTTTTTGTGCAGTTTGGTTTTCTTTCCACTCTGTATACATTTGCTTTTAAATGGTCTTGAGAAGTTCTTGTTAGCAATAGCAATGAGATAACGCTAACTTATACCATGTCCACCAAACTTCCTCTTTTCTGGTTGTCTGGCAGGTGCATTAATTTCTGACATCTCGATAATTGTAAAATCAATCTGGTCAAAAACTTACTCAGTTCTAAATCAATGCTCCTGATATGTAACCATGACAACATGCATGAATAACTGTTTAAAAAGGCCCACAGGCTATGCTATCACACCGCTAAACTACATTAACAACCAGAATGATGACTTTTAGCATCAGTTTTAATTTGTTTGGAGAGCAAAAAGCTTGGAAGGAACAGGAGTTAGCGCTCGGGAAGCCTGACAGACGATTCATTTATTCACCACATCACCCTCGACCTGCAGTGAAGAGCCTCCTCTCTTTCCGTCCTGATGCTGACAGGGACGACCCACTTGCATAAATAACTAAAAATGAGCTCTGCATTTAACTATCAAATTTCAATCTCGATGGAAATGTTGAATTCAATTTCTATGAGCAATCTTTCTTGCCTGAGCCCTCTGCATGCAACAGTGGAAAAAAACATGGTGACCAGATAGTAACAGTGAACGTTCAGTTATGAAGAAATAAAATGTACAAAACCTCCTTTTATTAAAAAAACAAACAAAAAAAAACGCTGGTAACTAGCCAGGTTATAAGCAAGATGACGTCCGTCGAAGTGTCCTGAGATCAGAAGATAATGGGCTTTGCTTTACGTTGTTGTGTTCTTCGCCTTGGCCTCGTCCTTTGTTTTCTGAAATCAGGACACTATATTGGCCGTTATCTCTTACATGGCTGCTTATTAAGAGCTTATTGCCCAGATTAGGAGTGTGATGTGAAGGTTAGGGAGGAGTAGGGTCAAATCTGGCATTAGACTTCCAGGAAGAGGATTGGGCAACCATTTAATTCCATTTAAATAGTAGGAACACAATTGTTAAGTGAAGGTTCATGGTGGACCTTGACCTGGGAAAGCCTCTAATGTTCTACAGTCATCTAAGCAATGCCACAGCACAATCATCAGGTAACTATCAAGCTATTCCTGAGTTCAATAAGGTGTGTTAGTGCAGGAAAACACAATATTGGGCATTTCTTTAGTGGTACGACTGTCTTAGTGTTCTTTTAAAGCTTAACAGAAAGCCTATAGGAACCACCATACCTGTCTTTAAAACGAGACGTGTTGGTAAATCCTGGTCCACCAAAGTTGTACTTGCATGGAAACGAGCCCTGCCAGGTTTCAGGAGCCACAGATCCACCAAGCTCGCTGTCACAAACATCACACACAAACTGTTGCAGAATCCACCAAGTTCATCAGTAAGGCTATCAATCAATATATTCTCACTGGTCATAAAAGATGGAGACTGGTGCAAGACACCCGTGTACCAGATTGGCAAACAATTCTCAACTCACCATATTAATGCCTGGGCATCTTCAAACCCTATTGGCTGGATAGGAATGGGTGAAACACCAGTAATGTCTTTCTCTTCAATTCTGTATGTGTCGTCTGAAATTGTGAACATTTTCGTGAGGTTCATGAACAAAGGATTGCAAATGTTTAAAGATGTAGTACTTCACGTGTATGCACGTCACTGGCGGTTACTTTTGGCAGCCAGATAAGGTGTCAGTTGGTCTCCAAAGTTGGTTTTGTAACTTCCTCTCTCGACGCCGGAGGGAGGGAGATACCACGAGTGAGGGTACGTCTCATTTTCGTCTGACATCACCCCATCGTTGATGTCATAGGGGTCTGTGTAGACGAGCACTCCGGCAACTCCGAAAGGGGCTGCGTTGAAGCCCTGAACAAGAAACGGAAACAAGACAACTGAGTGCACAAAGACAATGGGCAATTATTAAGATACTACGTACTGAATACACTCTTAGAAAAATGGGGTACTTCTAGGGTTCTTTGGATAGTTAAGGCTTCTTAGCTTCCTGAAAGGTTTCTACTTGGAACCCTACCTGAAAGGGAAAACCCTCTGTTGTAGGTTTCGTGTTCAACCTTTACCTTTCTAATAGTGTAGTTTTCCTGGACAGAAAGACTTTTTAATACAACGTCCTGAACCTTGAGTTGTAGGTGAAATGTGTAATTTTTATCATAGTGAACCCTGGATGTCAGGAGATGAAGGGAAACTTTGGAAAGCCCAACTCATATTCAAATAGTAACATCTCCTCAAAAGGTGGCCCTTCTCAAGGAAAATCCAGGAAGCTGGAGCTTCAGGACAGGAACTCGCTTGCTGGTGACTTGTGGATTTTAACCCCTGAACGTGTGGCTTTGTGGTGGTTTGCGGTTTCCTTACTTTGTCAGCTCTGCCTGCTCCTCCATATCTGACGATGGCGATTGTTCCGTGTAGGTTCCCCAGGGTTCTGTTTAAAAGCTCGTAGTCGCTCACTTTACCCTGGTTGGCGTACACCAGCTTGCCCTGTACATAATACAGAGATGACGTGTTGATTATGCATGACGGTGAACTGGAGCAAGGCCTTATTCACTTCAGCATGAAAACGGCAAGTTGTGTAGTGTGAAGGCTGTGATGGCCTCAAAGGTCAGCGGATAAATCACTCATCACAGAGTCAGTCTGTAAAACATCTGCGTCTGTTGAAGGCCATTATCATCCTGCTATCTGTTAGGCAATGGCCGGAGTGTACAGAGACGACTCAGTAGAGAGATAAGATAAACGACTGGTGAGAGTGCAAACTGTGGTAAAGTGAAAAAATTAAATGTCATTTTACGACTGCATTTGAGAAGACCAAGGTTACAAAGGTTTAACCAGCGTTGCCTTCAGTGCGTTTCCTTGCTCAAACATGTTGGAGTCACGTGTGTTGTGCTCCAAAAACAAGGTTGGAAAAACTGTTGCTGTGTGTGTGTGTGTGTGTGTGTGTGTGTGTGTGAATATTTAACCCATTAAATCCCACCGAGTCAACTCTGACTGACTGACTGGAATTTAGTTTTTGATACGTTTTTCACTGAAAGGTAAGCTATAAATAAAATGACAGGTTGTCTTGATTTCATATGAACATTTTTATGTGGGTGATGTAATTGGTCACATGACCAGTCATTTACTTCAAGCACCTGAGAAAGATGTTTGCATCAGAGCTCTATAAAAGGAAGTACGTAAAATGCATATTTGGTACTTGTCATCTTTAAAGGGTCTATTATTGATATTTTAATAATATTTGTGCTGACACAATTATTTGATCCTCACAGGAGATGTAAACATGAACAGTCACAAATGTGAGCGCTGGGGACAACACATGGCTTATTATAAGTACATAATTGACTGTTAATAATCCTAACTATCCATATTATCTCATTTTTCAAATATAGTTACTTTAAATGAAACAAAATGAAAAGTCTGGGCTGATATCATCTCTGCTTCCCTATTATTTGTTTGCACAAGAAATTCGAATGCAAGTTACAAGTCTGTAGTTTCCCACCAGTCACAATTGTAACCACGAATAAAACTTTATTTACTCACACAGCTGGGAGAATTTGGGATTAAATGGGTTAAGGGATGGAGGCACCTTGGCATGTCCTGCAGGTCCAAAGGCAGCATACGGCTGGACCACGTCTGGGTCGTCCTGGTCTAGACCGTATGACTTCTCTTTTTCCCGTGCGGTGTACAACACATCAGCAGCATTCACTAAAACATTTGATTTAAAAGGAAAAAAAGGTAGGGAAGTAATTGGAGGCTACGAGGCTAAAGTGGTTTTAATATAAGGGTATTCACGTCTATAAGGGGTAACCCATATATCAGCAATCACTGGCTTTGATTGGTCAGTTTCTAAACAGGATGTCCAGCGGTCAGGAGAGGGGCGAGTCTGACTTAAAGGTCCTGCACAGTATTTTTTCTTTCTTACTCCAAATCTCAACCCAGTAGAAAGTTGGTGGTTATCTGCATCCTTCTGTTTCAGTGCCATGTTGCGCATAAAATGATATCTGAAGTTTTAAAATCTCACTTTACTGCCCCCTAACCAACTACACTAGGAACTACACTACATTTGATGTTGATGACGCTCATTGACTATAGACTACAATGTTTAAGTATATATGTTTCAGTGTTTAAAAAAAATTAAATAAAAATTACTTTTTTTGAAAAGCAGATTGTCTCTCAATGGGTCTACCGCAGTGAAATAAAGGATGCATGGAATTTCAAAACTTGCCCGTTTATGTATTTCACTCACTGCACAAATAGCTGAACTGACCATTACATTCAAGATTATAGAGTCTACTTATTTTTAATGTGCTTAATGTTTCATGATCATTTTCTTATTGTGATTGTGTCGCTAGTGTAAAATTATTTTCCTCAGGTAAGCAGTAATATTTTTAATATCAGTGTTTCCCAATGCGCCTCCTGCTGATCCATAGCGCTGCACGTTTCGGGTGTCTCCTTTATCTAGCACACCTGACTGGACTCATTCGTGCTTGATGAGCTGAACTGGCTGTAGAACTGTGCCGGAACACATTTATCAAAAATTATAACAGTCAAGACAATATGTATGTCATTGTGTGTTACATCGTTATATGTGTTACATCGTGTGTGGAATCACAGCCCTGCATGGCACCTGCCATTTATTGTTAATGATTTGGTCGTAAACAATAATGATGGGAAAATGTATTTAACAGAAAATCACACAAAAGTCTTCAACACTAAGTGCAGTATGAATATTTGTAATATTGAACTTTTGTTTCACCCTGGCACTAATTCCATTCATCCAATTCCATCAAACCGGTACATTACAGCTGTTTCATGCGAGTGCAGTTCATTTGCATAAATAAATGATAAAACTGTACTTCGTGTTGGAGGCTTCTGTGTTAATTGTAGATTAAATTCACATTTACAGGATTCTTGCCTGACACCATAAGGGTAATAATGTGTTACTGCACGGCTGTGTGACTGAAAATGGCAATTAATGTACAGTAACATTTTCATCATCGTTATTGTTAACCACCAAATAATTAACAATAAGAACTGAACGGCCATTTGATTGAAAACTGAATAAAACAAAAGGCTGGGCTCTGACTTTTGCACAGTGCTGTAAAAGAATGATACAAGCATGTTGCTGTGATTAAATAAATTCAAAGCTTTGCCATCCAAGAGATCCATTATAATTCCAGAAAACACGAACAGTAAACTATGATCTTAAGTCCAAAAGTAAAAGTAAGTGATTGTAGCTTCTTAAAGTTTCTATCCCTCGGAAAAAAACCCATGATTTAAGTGAAAGTGGACTTTTTTTAACGAACCATGTTTGAATGTAACAGTGTTTAATGTGCAGCCATTAAACTGACTAGGATTTTAAGAGTCACCACTGAATAGTGGGTATAAAGACGGATATTAAACGCACCAAGTTTGATAGGTGCGGCTAGGCAGCTGGGACAACTAACGAGCTGGGTTTTCAATAATGTACTTTCTAACTTTCAACTTTGTGTTGGTAGGTCTGTGTGACAAAACCACCCCAATACCTCGAAATCTGCCCTTCCCAAACCCTATATACAGCTCGGAAGGAAGTAGGATTTAATCGAAAGCACAGTTCTAGGCAATCCGTGCAGTCTATTCCCGCTGAATTACTGCAAGTACTTAAGAATTAAGAAAATAATCTATTTCAGTCTATTTCCTTTGAACTATGTCGAGTCAGATCAGTTCGCTAATCCGCTAGCTACCTCGCTGGAGGAGTAAAGTTAGAGAGGGGGGGGGGGGAAATCGTCAGCTGTCGCGTATAGATGAAGTGGTCTTCTACAACAACGCCAATTGGAACGTAGCGACTCGAACATTACTTGATTGTGCCGTTCATAAGCAGCTTTATCTGTTTGCGTTCCTTTGAGAAGGAAATTCTCCATGCTCGCCGTTGACGCGATCCCTTGATGCCTCCAAGAGCGTCTTCCAATGAACGTCTTGAGCTGATAAACTATTCAAAAGGCCCTCGACACGGCGAGGGGACGCCACCAGTAGTCAAAAAAACAAAAGAACAAAAACGAGGGCATGTTAATAAGAAAGCTGGAGCGTAACCCAAGACTGCGTATACAAAGATTAATGAGGGATGATGTGGGAGAACAAAGGGACGAGGTTTTGCGCTGTGGTGTTGATTTCCCAGCAATGGCGTACCCTTGCGTGTGTGTGTGTGTGTGTGTGTGTGTGTGTGTGTGTGTGTGTGTCAGGGAGAGGTCTGGAAGATAATGTACATCTATAACACTTTCGATCACTGGCTTGAGGTGCAGTTCAACACTACTTCAATCAAATCACGTCATAGTTTTGAGTATGAAGGATGATTAGATTGCCGAGATTGAATTCAAATTCACTCATTGTACGACTTTACTGCCATCTAGTGCTCTGTACCAGGAGATCCTTCCTCATCCTGGTGTTAGTTTGCCCAATAGGTAACGTTACCTCAGCTTTTTGCCAGCGTTACCCCACTCAAACGCCCACAGTCCGGTAACGCGTCTACAAACCGATCTGAGAACAGATGGACTTTTCCACTGATCATTCTCCACCGTTCATTTTTAGTTCAGATACCTGATCCTGGATCAGCGCGCAGCGCGCAGTGGTGAAGCGTACGTAATGTCGTCACCGCGGACGTATGACGTAGAAACCGTCCGGCGCTAAATTTCAAACGGGAGGAAAAGTGAAGCTTGAAGTGAAACCGACGGCCATGTCTGCGTGTCGCCGGGGTTTACAGTAACTTAATGCGGAACGGGGGGGGTTTTGTTTTTTCTGGTCACTTCGGTTAAACACCGAGCGGCGGATATTCGCGTGGAGTTAAGTGTCGACGTCTGCTCGTGATTTGTTCAAACTGCGGCGTTGTTTATTGTACGCGAGCTGAGCTAGCTAGCATGCATGCTAACGTCGTGGCCGCCATTAAAGTGACGGCGCCGCCAGCCACATACAATTTCTATTGTGTTTATTTTATTTTATTTAACGTTCAATGTACTGTTTGGTTACACTTATGTCGACTAGGTGTTATTGTTTTATAAAAACAGTGTTTTAGAAGAAGAAGAATGTTGAAATACGAGGTCTAACGGTTAATGCTCAAGCTATTCATCAGTTCATTCATATCGCTGGCTGGAAACGTGCATGTTTCTTTACAAACCGTCATGCGAATTGACTTTTGGGGTTAATTAGGGAACTGGACGGCTAATTGCCCCTTCTTTTCTTTTAAGAAAATAAATAAAATCTTTTCTTAAGTCTATTTGTTCTGTGGCGACAATTGAGGAGGAACGAGTCGTTTGAGCGAACCGAGTCAAATGATTCGGATCTTGTTTCACTTTTGCCCACCTCTGTCTCGAGTCCAGCACAGTTTGGTGATTCCTCTCTCCCCCCCCTCCTCATCTCCTCCCCTCCTCCCAACTGGACGGCTAATTGC
>JAOUQW010000026.1:13571392-13582966 GCA_028565825.1 Olivaichthys viedmensis
TAGAATAAGTCTGTAATGTAATGAAACGTGGAGAAGGTGAAAGGGGTGTGCAGACTTTCCGGCTTGACTGTATATGTTGCTCAGTTTCATTGCTTCGTTATTTGCCATTTCTGTGCCTCTTTAGGAAACTTTAAAGATTTGGACATGTGTTTAAAACAACAAAACCCAAAAAAATAAAATTATATTTTGCCCATATGCACAATTTATAAATGACGTTGCCACAGTTTAGTGAATTATTATTATTATTATTTATTTAAAAGATTTCCCTGAACTTTACGATATCCGGTTTCTAAATTTAGGCCTCTTTTGATTGTCTGTCTGTCTCTGTCGGTGTTCTGCAGGAGGACTATTTTCTGGAGAAATGTTTCGAGGCGATGGAGGTGGACTGTTTGAGCTCCTCGCACCCCGTGTCCACCCCTGTGGAGAACCCAGCTCAGATACAGGAAATGTTCGATGACGTGTCTTATGACAAGGTTCGACAACAGATCATTGCAATATTGTGTTTTTAGTCCCAGAGTTGGGAATCTCTGCTGTATATAAAATCTGGGATGTGTTTGTGATTTCTCAGGGTGCCTGTATCCTGCACATGCTGAGGGAGTTCCTGAGCCCTGAGGTCTTTAAGATGGGCATCGTCGCGTACCTGAAACGTTACAGCTACCAGAACACTGTCAACACACACCTGTGGGAAAGTCTGACCACTGTGAGTACAAGCTGGTGTAAATATATGAAAGCGTACGCAGCACACAGCGTAGGCCTGATGTCCCTTCTTGTAGGGGATCATTTTAAGGCCTTTGAGTGGACAGGGGGCACAAGGGGACCCTCGAGAACGAAAATTGTCTGGGGCGGTTGGCCCGGTGCATTAACCTGTCAGGGAACCTGACTGTCTGTTCCTTTAATGAAGCCCAGTCTGAAATTCATAACTATATGATCGAGGTCAATCTGTGAGATCTCTGCACTAGGAGCGAATTGTTAGTTGCGTAATTTAATGGATAGTAAATAATATCGTGACACAGAAGCAGCACTCTGAGGACGAGCTGGACGTCAGGGCGATGATGGAGACGTGGACCCTGCAGGAAGGCTTCCCCCTCATCACAGTGGAGGTCAGAGGTCGTGAAGTGCGCCTGAGTCAGGAGCGATACCTAAAGGGCGAGGACCCGTCCCAAGCCTCTGGGTAAATATAGCACAGATTCGAGGTAGTCCTTTGAGCTTATTATTGATTTATTGCTAAAATGCATTGTTGGAATGCATTCTCAACGTATGTAATAAATAATCGCCTGTGGGAGGAGGGGGCCTAGGTAGGTAGCATAAGGCCATCTGTGTTCTACCGGCTCTTATTTTGGATAGTTTGTATAGTTAAAGGTTCTTAGCTTCTTAAAGGGGTTCTACCTGGAAACCGTTCTGATTGGGTAACAACCTAGTGTAGCCCACATGCATGTGTTTTTGGGGCGTGGCTTTGGAGGGAACACTAAAAGTGGGGGGAGGGGCTGTATTTATTTGGATATTGAGTTTCGAAACTGCTAGCGTCAGCTAATTTCTGCCCAAATTTCTGACTATACCTTTAAACTCAAAGTGTCCCTTGACTAACTGATCCTGTTTTGGAAGCAGATTTCTGTGGCACGTTCCCCTGACGTACGTCACCAGCAGCTCGAGCACAGTGCAGCGCTTCCTGCTGAAGACCAAGACAGGTGTGTACACAGACGCCTTGCATTTATTCCACTCGAGCATAAATGATTTACACATGCAGATGCTGAGGTTTCCCGAATTTGTTAGCTACATTAGTTTAAAGCTAAAGAAGCAAACGTGTCTTGGCTGATTGACGATATTTCTGGCCAGACTGTTAATTCTATAATAAATCTGTCATATCCTGATCTTAGATGTGCTGTACCTGCCCAAGGAGGTGGACTGGATCAAGTTTAACGTGGACATGAGCGGATATTACATCGTCCATTACGAGGGCTCCGGCTGGAAAGACCTCATTGCTCTGCTCAAACACAACCACACGGCTCTGAGCAGCAACGACCGGGCCAGCCTCATCAACAACGCCTTCCAGTTGGTCAGGTTAGCGTTATATACGCCACCGCGTTATGATTGGTCGGTTATTCTTGGACACAAACAACATGTATGAATGGAACCCACAATATTGTTGTGTTCTATTTGAATTATGTTGTAACAGATTTACAAAGGTTTCCCTGTTTTTTTTGGCATGTTTTTACTTTGCCTTACGAGTCCACGTAACATCTTCGGTGTAGAAACACTCGCCTATAGTGCGTGGGCTTTTATTATGCATTTAGTTTATTTTATTTGTGCCCCAGCTCTTTTCTTATTTTTTTTATTTAGCATGAATTAATTTGACATCAAAATGCAGCACTTTGACTTTTCGAATTAGGATTAAAGTACATTGGTCTGGTATAATCTTTTGATATCAGACTAGACTTAACCCCATATTTATTAACACTCACTCTGTTGGCCAGCGTGGGGAAGCTGCCACTGGACAGAGCTCTGGACCTGTCGCTCTATCTGAGCCGGGAGACGGAGATCATGCCCGTGACGCAGGGCTTAAGCGAGCTGGTGCCGCTCTACAAGCTGATGGAGAAGAGGGACACGCTGGAGGCTCTGGAGAACCAGATGAAGGTCAGTCATGAGAGGAGTTTCGTCTTATGTGTGCTTAATGGGATGGAATGGGGGGGTAAAAGCACACTTTGTGCGTTGCCATGTACACGGTGCACTGCACGTTTAGGCTCGTATGCCAGTTCTGTACAGAACACGCCTGAACCAAGTGCAATAGGCTTAGCACATCAGTGTTTTTCACCTGGATGTTTCATGTGTGCCCTATTTTGCGTTGTCCGTTTCAATAACAGAGGGATTTCCTCTCTTTACCCCCATGCAGAGCTACATCGTGCACCTGTTCAGCAAGCTCATTGACCAGCAGGCGTGGAGTGACGATGGATCAGTGTCTCAGAGGATGCTGCGCAGTTATTTGCTCATGTTCGCCTGTGTGAGGGGTCACCCATCCTGCGTCTCCACCGCCATCGAGCTCTTCAACAAGTGGAAGGAGTCCGACGGAAACATGAGGTCAGACAGATAGGCGTGTAGTAAGATACTATAGAGCAGGGTTCCCGTTAGCCGCTAAATACCGGTATTTAACCAGTAAAAGCTCCACAAGACCGACAAATTAAAATCCCGTCAGACGCGGTGTCCGGTAAAAAAATTCCCAAAGTCAATTTCTCAGACGACTCCTATTTAATAAAGTCTCTTAAATAAATATAGATTATGTGCTTTTAAAAAAAAATTGTTGCAGATCAGGCAGCGTCGTAAAATGTAAGCAACAATGGTGCGCATGCGCTGTGCGGATCAGGTAGCTACAATAGCATGTGACCAGAATTTTACCCATTTGTCCGGTAAACTGAATCGTTCCCGGAGACCAAACATTCAGAGCGGAAAACTGCTATAGATGCGGTTTCAGTGTGGATGCAAAGCGTGTGTCGTGTTTTTTATTTTTATATAAATGTATCCGTATTAGTGTGGACATGGCCTGAATGTTTGTCTAAAGACACGTTTAGAAAAACCCTTTAGGGTGCTAGATGGAACGTTTTACCTTAGCTTGTAACCATCGTGTTATTTTCTAATAATTACTGCAACACTGATTAATTTGTATTTTATACTATAAATGTCTTCTATTTGTTATACGGCTTTGTCATTTTATATTTTTACCGTCGTGGCAGTCTTCCTAACGACGTCAGCCTGGCGGTGTTTGCGGTCGGGGCTCGCACCGAGGAAGGGTGGGACTTCCTGTTTGAGAAGTACCGTGAATCCCTCTATACTTCGCTGAAGAGCCGGATCAAGTCGGCCCTGTCCATCTCTCCTCTCGCTCACAAACTGAAATGGTGAGACTCTTCAATTAAGTGTCCAGTCACATGGAGATACGGCTCATCTCCACTTTAATAATGATCCCTCTGTCCCACATGGACACTTCTTCTTTCCCTCCATCTCCTCTCTAGGATGATGGAGCAGAGTTTGGAGGGTTCGGTGATGAAGACGCAGGACTTGCCGTACGTCGTGGTGTCCATCAGTAAGAACCCTAAAGGTTATAAACACTCCTGGGATTTCCTGAGGGCCAACTGGGACTCGCTGGTGAAGAAGTGAGTGAACGCCATCGCAGCTTTTTTTAAAAACGTCTTCAAGAATAGAACGTCAATCCAGTCAGCTGAGCTAACTGCTACTACTGAATCTTTTTGTGGGCTATTTAATCGATGGATTAAGTTATGTATCGATTACACGCTTAAGGCCTATTCAAGCTGGATTAGTTTTAGCTGGGGAGGACCATCATTTAGGTGATTACAATCCAGTACAAATCAGAACAGTAATTTTGGACCAAATGACCTTCTGTATTTCGATCAACACAGAACTCCATCTGTCCTGTTCAAATCACACTCATGATGACGTAGCAACTAAATCTGGTTGTTATCGAGGGTCATGCACGTTACACCAACCAGTCAAATCCCTTACAAATGATATTACTGGACCTCCTCTGGTAAAACTAATTCAGCGCGAATAGTGTTGTGGTGGCTGGAGAGAAAGCTACATCATGAAGGGATGGCATAACCAAGCAATAACCTCTGGCTTTTTAGGTTTGACCTGGGATCCCACTCCATAGCGCACATGGTGACAGGAGTGACCAGCCAGTATTCCACCAGAGAGATGCTCAAGGAGGTGCGTATAAAAACGTTATTCAGGCTCTGCCGTGCTACATGAGGCCTCGGTTCACTTTGTCTGTGCTCCATCAGATTCGATGGTTCTTTGGTGCTCTGAATGCCGAGACGGGTGCGGAGCTGAGGTGCATCCAGCAGGCGCTGGAGAACGTGGAGGAGAACATCCGCTGGATGGATAAGAACCTGCCGCTGCTGCAGGCCTGGCTGGACAAGAACCATCCGGAACCACAGGCGCGCCGTGACTTGTACAGACACACAGACCTGTGAAGCTCCGCCCCTAAATCAGATTGGGCCTGTGTGTTATTTGCAGGACACACTGGGAAGTATAACGAGGGCCGGTTTGGAAGAGTTCATGAGGAATACTTGAACAGCAGCATTCCCAAAATATGCTATATAATGTAAATGAAGGCAATATTGAACGATGGATTTAAAGGCCTTAATTTCAGCACTGTTGAATCAGATTAAATGATGAGGTATAAACTTTCCTCTTGGCTAATTTAGGAAAAATGCAGTGCACCTCAGGGTAGAAATGTGCATCAGAGAAGGCGATTTTAGTCAACTACTGGTTTTTGCTTGTGTGGTCTTGTTTTTCTTTAATACCCCTTTAGTAACGTGATGCAAATGTCTACAAACTGAAATAAAAACTCACCCTTGAAATGGAAGTAAATCTCACTTTCAACTCTTTCACCTCACTGAAAAGTGTGATCTCGCAGCTGCACACACACGTAATAAAATACTGAAGCAGTGATTGTTTATAGGTTTCTGCGCAGAATCACCCACAACGGCGTTCATTTCCTGTCTAATGTACGGGAACGCAGTGCACTAAACCCTGAAAAATCGGATCAAATCACTGTCAGCCATTGACACATATATATATTTTAAAAAGCGCTATAATATCTCTCAAACGAAACTGGCACGATCAATTATTTTTATGTGAGGTCCAAAACGTGTGCTTTGTAAACGTAGCATGAAAGTTGATTCGTAATTGCATGAACAGTGTAACAAGCCTCATTTAGGAGTTTACAGTCACAGATTATGGATTAGCGATTCATGAAATTAATCTCATCGTTGCAATTACACACGATTACTTTTTGACAGGAGAATAACTCCATACATACACCCTGCCTTCAACGGCTAACTTCGTTACCCAACACACCTAATCCGGCTATTCAGGATCTCGAGGAGTGTGTGTTGATTTACCATGGTGCCAACGGGCAGGGTGACAGGTCCTGTGTTTTGGGCTCACATACAGTGAACACCCAAGTGGATTAAACAAATGTGTTAAACTCAGGCGTGGTAATGTGTTTTTATAGAGCGATTTCCATGTGCCTCATATGCCGTCCGTGTTGACACCGAGAACGGTCACAGTGCATCAATACACACACACTTTTCCAGTCTGGTGTTGGCTCCCGGACGATCCAGAAGAAGCCGAAAGCGTTCCACACCCTTCCCAACGTTCACTAGTACATTATTAAAGGGCGTCACTCAGGAAGCTCCCTGCTTCTGTATGCAGCAAGGACAACAGTGCAGTGTGTCGTGGATGAAGAGGTCACACTCCACACAGAACACACTCGAGCACGCTGAACATATAAACACCTGCACACACATAGAGAGTTGGGATTAGGGCGAACAGCAGCGACTCAATCGAAAATGTCATTATTAGAGCACTAGACGCACATTATTAAGAATGATACCCACACTTTTGTCTTTCAGCGCTCCTTGGCAGGCGTGGCAGAACCTGGCAGAGGGGAAAAGTGTGTTAGCGTTAATCGGACAGTTTATTAGCTACACTCGGTGGCCATTTTATCAGGTCATATACCATATGGGTCACATTCTGGAGCCCGTCTGTCAGCCCTCCTCTACCCCCATCCATCAATAGAAAGGGACCACCATATAAAAAAAATTGATTGTGTAGGAAACGCTCACCTGTCTCCGGTGTGCTCCTCTAGGGGGCGCTCCTGAAAGGCATCCAGGGGGAAGAGGTGGTGGAAGGAGCGAGCCAGGTGAGGGGCAGAGACCAGCGTCAGACCTGAGGGCACACACACACCATCAGAGCGGAGTAACAATCACACCTACCGGGTTCAGTTTGTTTCAAAATGTTTGACAGAAGAATATATAAAATATGACGGTTTGTCCTCTCCAAATTTAATATCTCTCTCACACACAGGGACGTACCACACACTTTACACTCGACAGGCAGCTCTGTGTATTTGGCTCTGCACTGAGGACAGTAGTAGCCGTCGAGAGTGAGTCCTGGTCCTCCGTCTGAGCTGTCCAGGTGCCTGAGGACGCAGTGTCAGTAAATACAAAATCACAATCCTGTTATAAAGGTGGTCACATTCAGATGACGAGTTATAAAGTGCAGGTACACAAAAAACAAGGGTTTTAAAACAATAATATAGTAACATCCTTAACCATGTATATGGCAAAAGTTGGGCAATTACCAGGATGTAAAATATATATATATACTAGGGATATACCTCATCTCGAACAAGAGGCTTTTTAAATTTTATTTCAAAATGTCAACAGTATCTAATATTTCTGATGTAAAATAAACACTTCACACAGAGCTGTCAAATTCCTTCAAAATTACATTCACATTTTTATTACTTTAAAGGTTCAGTATTCTAATGCATTCAAATATTAATTTTCCCATAATGTTATACTGACAGAGTGAACAGTCTGCTCACTACACTGCACACGCGCACTCTATGCTCACTAAGCGCACTACACTACATAGGGTATAACATAATGGCGTGAACATAGTGGACTATTTCATTCCCAGCCCTTTTTGTATATTAAGCGACACGGGTCATTTAAGCCAGAAGGAACTGCACGTTTTTTTGGCGACTAAAAGTAGAACAAAAGAAGTTAAACATTTAAATGTGGATTTTTTTTTTTTTTGCCTTCAAATATGTACATGAAAATTGAAAAGCATGAAGATTGCATCTGACATGAAGGATGAAGCTGATATTATGATGTTTTAAAAGCAGCAAGTGATATTACTAAAAAAACAATGTCGGCTGTTGAAATGAAACAAAGCTGCAAAAAGAATCGATTTATAAAAACCAAACTGAGGGGTCCCTAAAGATTCCCACCCCTAATTCTGTCACCCCAGAGCCTTGTTTCTAAAAGCTTCACTGCGAGAAAGCTCTACACACACACACACACCTCCCAGAGACTCTGCACAGCCACGCCTTCCTCTGTCCTGCTAAAGAAGCTGCTAAATTATCTAAACTACGTGCCGAGTTTCTGTGATGTGCCGCACGTGCGTGCTGTATTAAAGGTCTCTATTGACCCAGTGGTTATAACGCAGCGTGTTTATGAGCGGTTCATTCTGTGATCAGTACTCACGACATGCTGAAGGAAGGCTTGGAGTCCTGATGGGACGCAGAGGCCATGACGTGCTGAGGGAAGCCTGGAAAAGAGGAGCACAAAATGAACACTGTGGAACTATGGGATGATTCAACCGTTTCTCAGACATCTCTGATGTATTCATAATGGAGTGAAGGAGGCGTGGCCTCTGCCTGTCAGTCCCAGTGAAGGAGGCGTGGCCGCCGCGTGGCAGTCCCAGTAAAGGAGGCGTGGCCGCCGCGTGGCAGTCCCACTAAAGGAGGCGTGGCCTCTGTGCCCGTCAGTCTCAGTGAAATGGGTCGAGGACACTGTGGTGTGGGTGCGCAGTTTTACCCATGCGAATGAGGGAGCACTCAGACGAGGAGCTGGCCGGAGGAGGCTTCACGTGAAACGTCAGCAGCTCCTTAAAGTGGGTCTCGTCCAGAATCACGTTGTAGCTTCCTGTTAAAGCACATTGCACTTTTAAGGCTAAGTAAATTCCCTAATTTGGCTGCCAATTAATAAAAGTTACTGGAGTTCAGTCGGCATGACGTAATCTAAACCAGCGTTCATTCATTATTCGCAATTCTGACATTCCTTTAAAGCCCAACCCTGCTGCTGGAGCTCCTCCTTGTACTGCACACCTTGATTAGTTGGATCAGGTGCGTTACACCACGACTGAAACTCTAATGATGAAACACACACACACCTCCTGTTTCTCTGGTGAGAACGGTACACACCCGAACCTCGGCAGACAGCCCGATCACGGACACTCGGATTTTAAGCGATTTCAGCAACTGTTTCCAAAGACAAAGAAAATTCAGTTCAGCAGTCAGTAAAGAAATATATAAATATATGATTGTAGCCGATATTGTGTGTATTTTGGTTTAAACACTCCTGCTGTTCTACCTTGATAAGGTCGTAGATGTTGGCTGGATCGCAAGTGGTCAGACTGCTGAAGATGACCAGGATCTCTCGGCTGGCGTGCCCTGGCATGTGTCTACACACACACACACACAGTGGAATCATCTTTGCATGCAAAGGCATCTCTATGTGCTGCTATAACAGATCTCTTTATAAACTGATATAGTGTAAACTCTGTTGTTACTTGAGCGTCTGCATGGCGATGCTGAGGGCGTTGTACAGCGACGGCTCGCCCACACACGTGGAGTCGACGGCTTTTTTCAAGGCTGCCGTGTGCTTCTTAGGGTTTCCTGGTTCAAAAAAAAGTGGTTCACCTCACAGCTCTCTTTTTTGCGTCCTACCATATTTCCCAGGGTACAAGAGCCGTATTTTCCTGTTATAGGCCACTATACATCATTGACCGCCCACTTTTTTCATCTCTCCTATTTATCAAAACCATAGACATTTCAGAAAACTCTTAAATACAGAGTCAGAAAACCAACCAGCTACGAGATGAATCCGGACCTTTAAACTATTTTTTTTTTCTTCCAAAAACAGTACAAAAAGCCAAAAGAGACAAATGTGCTTCATCTTTTTTTTTCTTTTTTTTTAAACACACGAGGGAACGAATTATTGATGCCATAAAGCGCTGCAAATCCTGTCTTTTAATCAATTTCCTTCCACGCTGAACCCGTTTCCACAAATGTGTGTTTTCTACAGCTGAGAAGATCCATAAAACTGCAGACATTGAAAGCAGTTCGACAAGTTTTTCGAGAATATTTAAAACACATTCAGAAAGGGGGGGTGAAAACTTTTGAACTGATATCCATTTTGGGGTTTTTTCGCTTTTTTCCCACGATTATATTAATATCTTTAATCCTAATATCTAATATCTTAACGTTTTGCTGCCTGTCAATGATGGAACATCCGTTAAACCCAACACACACTAAATGTTTTTTTTTGGTATAAATGAAATTTCTTTGTCTTCTACATTTGGTGCTGAAGGGGATGCAAACTTTTGCACTCAATGCCATGTTGCGGTTTACAGTCTAATGCCTTAACCAGTGGTCTAGCAAGTCACACTGACGTCACGGAGAGAAACTTTCGGGAGCAAGACCAGTGGTGGGGGTGGGCAGTGGGCGGTCACTCAATCAATCAAAAACAATCAATCAATAAAAATAAAAACTGTGTGACACCTGCAAGATCAGTCAGTTTCTCCGCCCTTTTGTTCTTCGTGGTGATGATTCCTATCTGCAGATGGAAAAGAACAAAAATAAATCAATCTCTCTCTCTCTCACACACACACACACACACACACACACACACACACACCTACCTACCTGACTGATCGGGTTCTGGTCAAAGTATTCGTCCACAAAATACTCCATCAGCTGAGGAGGAAACGAGAGCGTGTGCATGGTTTAGTGACGTCACTACAGACGCTGGGAGCTGTGCTGCGTGTGACCGAGCGTCAGGTCTCACCTTCAGCGTGGACGTGAGCCTGTTGGGCTTCAGGTCCTGGTCCTCCATCGTCCGGGACGAGTCGACCACCACGTACAGGTGACGCATCTGTGACGCAAAAGATCACAGCGGGTTTTAAACACACAGGCGTTTGGAAAACCTCAAGACGACACGAGGGGAAACGTGATGACCATCAGAGCTCACCATTCCCAGCCGAACCCGTCCATGACTCTCGAACACTCTAGGGTGCAACAGATGAAAGGTCATTATTTGTCATTCGCACAGCTCATGCCAGGGTTACTGGCATTGACATTCTTGGGGTAGCTGCATTTTAATATTAAGAACACACAAGAACATAGAAATATAAAAATGTGGGGAAATAAAATAATA
Source organism: Olivaichthys viedmensis (assembly GCA_028565825.1). NCBI lineage: Eukaryota > Metazoa > Chordata > Actinopteri > Siluriformes > Diplomystidae > Olivaichthys > Olivaichthys viedmensis. The sequence goes on from JAOUQW010000026.1 coordinate 13,582,189, forward strand.
AATGATGTAAAAACTGGGCATTAGAAAAAGATGCACACTAGATTCGGAAACTCCGGACCAAAATTTGTAACGTACATATCTGCCACACAAATGTCTAAAATGTAGAAATTAGGGCTTAACCTGGACTGGTATTACATCATTTCTATGTACACTAATTAAAAGACGTCTGCTGAAACGCAGCCTCATTTCAAAGAGGTCCTTAAAAACAGGCAGGCCAAAACTTCTTAAGAGTTAAAAGAACACTTCCTGGTTGCGTTTCTTTTCTTTCTTTTTAAATTGACAAGTGGGGGAAAAAAAAGTGGAATCAAATTTCAGTGCGAATTATTCGTCAGATCTCATTTCTTCTTCTGTCCCGATACTTAACACACCAAATATTAGCGTGCATCCCTAACGCGCGCTTTCCTCGAGCCTCACCTTTTCCGTTTGGCCTCGAAAAGAATGTCCTCTACGGTCGCTTTCAGAGACCCGGACTCGTCCTCCTTCAGAACCTCCCTGAGAACGTGGAGGGGGATAAAAGCAAATATCAGGCATCATGATGATTTTCTGCTTCTTGGTGCTACACAAGAACTTCATGATTGTAAATTTTTCATTCTATGAAATCCAGAGTCTTATGGTATTCGAAGGCAGGCAGTTGTGGCTCAATGGTTAAGGTCCTGTACTAGTGACCAGAAGGTTGTGGGTTTTAAAATTCAATTCAATTCAATTTTATTTGTATGGCGCTTTTAACAATGGACATTGTCACAAAGCAGCTTTACAGAAATCCGGATGTAAATCTAGA
>JAOUQW010000026.1:13599827-13611499 GCA_028565825.1 Olivaichthys viedmensis
TCACTTTTTTTTATCTTAAACCGGACCAAACACAAACACAGAGGAAGACAGAGGAATTAAAAAGGCAAACGAAATGCACACATCGTTAATTGTCGGCTCGCCAATGGACCACGAAACCAATCGTAGCGCAGGAGGCTGGTTGCTATTAACCAATCCGTGCGCAGGAGGCCGGATAGCATTGGCCAATCCTAGCGCAGGAGGCCGGATAGCATTGGCCAATCCTAGCGCAGGAGGCGGGACCGACGCTAAAAACGCACGCAGAGGCGGACCGTTGGAGCTTTAAAGGGATACGGAGCTAATGCTAATGCTAATGTATAAGCTAATGCTAATGTATAAGCTAATGCTAATGCTCGTATATAAGCTAATGTCGCACATGAGCGCGCCAAGTCTTTTATTCACCGTCAGAAATGACCGAGGTAAGTTCGTCCGCGGCTCAACTGCAGCGGGCAAGGCTACCATGACGACGGTGCGTTAGCTAGCGCCGCTAGCCTGCGTGCTAACTCCGTCGAGCTAGCGGTCAGCGGTGAATGTTTACATGACGTTAGCTGATGTCTGGAGCGGGTTTCCGCGTCCTTATTCTACACACACTAACCGCTAACTGCACTAAACATATACGAACGTGCGGCTGAGTCCCAAATGGCTGCAGGCTCCCTATAGCTAGTGCACTACATGTGCACTACATGTGCACTAATGATGGCTGTCACACGCTATGTGGGTCACTTCGTGTTTGTTTGAGAGCCATTTGGGATTCGGCCCGTGGACCTTGTTAGTGGTGTTTATCCACAGCATTGGGTTCACGAGGAAAACAACAACAACAACAACAACAAGAGTTCTGCAGCTTTTTATAGTTCAAATGTGGCACTTTTTTTTTTATGGCACTAATAATTTTTTTGTTGTTGTTGCAGTGCCAAACTGAGTGAATGGGAAGAGCCGATGATGTCAAAGCTTTCTCTAGGAGGAAAGGCGTCCTCTGGCAAAGTGAGTGGCGCTGCTGAATTTTCCCGAAGTGGTTCGTCGCATTACCCGAGCATCTTGCATAACAGAGCCCTGATTTTTGTCCTGCTGTCTTTTGCTTTAGTTAAGAAGCTGGGTAGAACCGTCGTTCGGCGATCTTGTGGGACGCGCCGCGCCGAACAGCTTCTCCTCGACGAAGGCACCGCTTTCAGGAGAAAGCAAGTCGAAAGCACCCTCTGGCGCTGATGTCGGCGTTAAGAGACCCAGGAAGAGAAGGGGAGACCCTCAAGCCTCCAAGCCTGAGCCGAGTGTGTTCTCCGGCAGACGAGGGTCACAGGAGAACCAGGATGAACCCTGGGTGGATGTGCATGCGCCTCAGTCACAGGTATGGACACTATATCAGGATGTACAACACATCAATCGCTGTGATAAAGACATCCTGCACCTGTTCATGAGCCTTTAATAAGATCTCCCTTCCCCCCCCTCTGACTCAGGCCGAGCTGGCGGTCCACAAGAAGAAAGTCGAGGAGGTCGAGAGTTGGTTGAGGCTTCATTTGGACTTGAAGAGCACCAACAAGGTGCGTGTCATTTCTTAATCTTTAAACGATCCATTTCGGAGACGAATATACCCCCCTGACAGCTCTGTGATGTCTCCACAGGGCGGCGCTGTTTTGTTACTCACAGGCCCGTCCGGCTGTGGAAAGACGGCCACGGTTCACGTCCTGGCTAAAGAGACGGGTTGCCAGATCCAGGAGTGGACGAACCCCACCACAGCCGAGTACAGGACGGACGACTCCTTCAGGGAGAGCTTCGATCCAGGTGTTGGAAAAGTTTCTCGATGTTTTTATTTATTTATTCTGCTGTGTGTGTGTGTGTTCTGTTTTTCAACATTCTCACTGGATATTACTGTATTTCTCTGATATCACAATTTCTATCTTTTTTGACGGGGTCTTTCACAAGCCGGAGTAGAAAAAATATTGAAGCAGGAAGATTTAAAGAATGTTTGGATTATATTTACCATATTTTTAAGGCTATAAGACCCTTTTTGGTCATGAGCATGGGACACTAATAGTCTTAAAGCACGGCGCCATCGTGCCGCTGTTATTTCACATAACTTGGCAACAAAGACTTGCAACAAATTGCCTTGGCTCGTAAAATAATGTCAGTATTGGATCCGTGTTTACAGCTCTGATATCAGTATCGTTTAGAAATTGGGATTGGTGCATTTTCCAGCAGTTACACATGCAGTAAATTAACACTAAATCATATATATATATATATATATATAAACTATACATGTATATTGTCTTTTTTTTTTTCCCAATGTTTTTGTAACCTATACACCAAAGTGACATTTACGTTTTCCGTTCGTCCAATAATATGAACATTAGTTAGCGGTTTTTTTTTTAATTTTTGTTTTTTTATTAATTGACGCGCTACTCCGTGAATTATTGAAAGGTTAAATCTTAATTAAATGAACACTTATTAAATATTAATTCAGATTTTTAAACAGACATTGAGGTTTTTACCTGGAGTCACTGGAACGTGTGGTCACCGCACGTGTCTTGTGTCCCAGGCTCCAGGTTTAACAGTTTCCACAGCATCTCACAGACAGGAGCCTTCCAGGAGTTCCTGCTCCGAGCGAACAAATACAGCCGGCTCCAGATGAGCGGAGACGCCCAGGCTCAGGAGAGGAAGGTCATCCTCGTAGAGGTACAGTGCAAAACACGCATGAAGCTGTAACTAACCATGATGCACCACAATAACCAAGTAGACACGCCAGATTGTTGTCATTGCCTCTGCATTCTATTAATCTACAGGTGAGTGCAGAAATTTACACACCCTTGCCAAATATTCTCTAACAACTTATAGGCAGACCTTTTTCTTTTCGTTTAAAATAATAAACCATATTCATGAATATGGGGGATGCAACCTTTTTCACTCATCCGGTAGCCGGCGATTGTTAGTAAGACGGTACGTGTGTAACTACAAACGGAAACAGGAAGTGACTTAACAGGTTAAATCGTTAACATTTATAACAGCTTATTAAAGTGGCTTCTTGTCGATTTGTGTTCCCGCAGGATTTTCCGAACCAGTTCTACCGACAGCCAGGGTGCCTGCACGACATCCTCAGGTGAGACGACGATCTAAAAGGGTGTAGTTTAGTATTGAGCACTGCGGTGAGAAGTGAACCAGGCTGTGTGCTTTCCTGCAGGCGTTTCGTGCGGACGGGGAGGTGCCCGCTGGTCTTCGCCGTGTCCGACAGCCTGAGCGGAGACACGAGTTCCAGACTCCTCTTCCCCAAGAACATACAGGAGGAGCTGGGCATCCACAACATCAGGTTCATATTTTAATATGTTAAACCACAATGGGTGGAGCAGGAAGGGGAAGTGGGAGAAACCCCGACCCGTCACTCGCATCCAATGAATTCAATTATCCCAATTTCAGTCCGTTGGAGTTGTGGAGGTAGAGGTGGGTGATGGGACGCCATGTTTTCTAAAAGACACACGGTGCATACGGAAAGTTTTCAGACCATTTCAAGTTTTCCACATAAAAAAAAACAAAAACAGGGTTTTGGAATGCTTTGTAAATTCATTAAAAATGAAAGACTGAAATATTCATTCATAACTCTGAAAACTGGCTTCATCACTTCAGCGTATTCCTTTAACCCTTCTGCTTCTTCCTGCTCCAGTTTTAACCCTGTAGCCCCTACCAGCACGATGAAGGTGCTGAGTCGGATCGCAAGCGCCGAAGCGAGCAAGGTAACGGCTAACGAGCACATGCTGACTCATTTCGAAACCAAGCCTACTGACCTATTTTTGTGTCTTCTGAAACTCCGCTGCTTTTCATTTTCAGAGTGCTGGCAGGATCTGCGTGCCTGATAAAGCGGCGCTGGAGCAGCTGTGCTCCGGAAGCTCAGGAGACATCCGCAGCGCCATCAACAGCCTGCAGTTCTCCTCTTTCACCGGTAGGTTCTCATTCAGGCTTCCATCTGCAGTCTGAGAAGACCCCCAGTTAGTTCATGCTTTTGCTCTGGTAAAGTGATATGATGCAATTTTGAGGATTAGGGGGCCGACATGGTTGAAAAATGCTGTCGTAAGCTGCTCGAATGGCCAAATGGCTTTAATCCACTCGCGCTTGCTTGGCAATATAAACAGAGAAAAATACAGAGAAACACACCAAACCCATCTAGCTAGCTAAACTTCACAACTTTGCAACAATAGCTACAAATTTCACAGCAAGGGTAAGTTGGATGACGATCATTCACTAGCTCGTTGATGATCATTTGAGAACAAATTAAATGTCTCACCTGTTTAGCAAGGAAAAAAAAAAAAGCGAACTCACTAACTCTGCTAATCCTCACTTTTGAATCCGTTCCCCTCTTGTAAACATTTTTAAATCGGACTCTCTGACCTGAGAATTTTTATTTCTAGACTTCTCTCTGGAAAAGAGCCTCTGGGCTTCTAAAAAGGTAAAATCAGCCACGTCTGCAGCCAAAACCTCAGCGAGGACCAAAGGCAGGAGTCGGCCCGCTAAATCCACCGACGTGCCGGACGAGAGCCCTGCGATCGGAGGAAAAGACGCCTCGCTCTTCCTCTTCAGAGCCCTGGGGAAGATCCTCTACTGCAAGCGTTAGTCTGGATTTTTAGTCGAACCTCTTTGATTTTTGTTCGTATCTCGTTATAAGCACATCATGGATGGTTTTAATGTGTTGAGTAATGGTGGCTATAATTGCAGGAGAAAGCTATGGAGCCGGTGACGTTCCCAAGCTACCAGCACACCTTTCAGTGCATCAGAGAGATAAACTGCTGGTTGACCCAGAGGTAAACAAACACACACACACACACACTATATGGTCAGTACACTTGAATAATGATTCATGAAATAATTAATGGTAATAATTTAAAGGCATTCTGTACTTGCAGAGCACACTCTGTTCGACTGTATGGATGTGAGTTGTATTGTTGCCGAACTAAACCCTGATATCCTTGACCATGTGTCTCCTCAGGTTGTTCTAGAGCGCTCTCACATGTCGGGCGAGTTCTTCAACCTCTACCTGCACCAGAACTACGTGGACTTTTTCTCAGAAGTGGAGGACGTGGCGCGGGCCAGCGAGTACCTCTCGGACGCCGACTTCCTGACGGCTGAATGGACTGTGAGTTCACATATGAGCTAATCGCATTGGCTAAAGGAGAAGGCCTAGCACCGGGGACCATATCAGGAGCTAATGCTACACTGATGTCGTGATGTAAACATGTACATGTACTTGGCTGTGAGGCATTATATTAATAGATGCCCCATTCCAATACTGTTTTTATTAGGCCTTTGACTTGCAGTACCCAGTTCCCCTGGCTTGAATCCCCGCCATCCTAAAACTTTAGCTGTGTTCACAATGGAGCACTGTTTAAAAGCGTTCGGGGCTTAACCGCGTTCATGTGCGAATGCCATCAGAACGGCTACTCTCCTTACTCTACAGTAGAAAAGAGGCTGTAGTAATCCTGTTGTCATGGTGCCGCTCTCCTTACAGTCCAGGTCCACCATGTTGGAGTACGGATCCTCAGTGGCCACTAGAGGGCTCATCCACTCTAACTCTGCCCGCGCCCAAGCTGCCAGCCGGTCCTCGGTGGGCTTCAAGCCGCTTCACAAGCCCCACTGGCTGCACATCAACAAGACGGTAATAACTTGTTCATTCGTTGACTAATAAGCGCGACGCATTTGATCGTTCTGACTGCGCGTTCTGTTTTTGGGTTCTGGTTAAAGTACCGCGAGAACTATCTCACGGCTCAGTCGCTTTTCATCAACTTCTGCCTGACGCCCGTCAGCCTCGTGACGGAGCTAGTGCCCTACCTGGTCAAGCTCAGCAACCCCATGAGGAATCAAGGTAACACACACACACACACACACACACACAGAGTCGCTTCTATACCCAAGATGTAGCCGTAATGGCATCACACTTGCTATACCACACTGTTAATACATGATAATCACCAGGTCTATCACGGTAACCTTTTGATGATATCATGCTAAATGCTGACCACATCATGTGGTTGTGTCTGCTCGTTTCAAGAACATTACAAGCACGTTCAAACTCGGGACTCAGTAAAACACATGCTTACACCTGACACATGTCACCTCCTCTGCCTTTCAGCTCAGATAGCCTTCATCCAAGACGTCGGCCATCTCTCTCTCAGGAGGTTTCCTGGCAGGTAAGTGTGCATGGTGACGGCGTGGGGATGGTGTTAGGGATGCGGGGAGCGTGTGGGATTAGGACAGATCCCCGTGCTACCCTCTCGTGTGTAACACGCTAAACCACGTCTTAATCCTTTCAGATTAAAACTCGAAGCACTTGGCGACAAAGACCCCGGCGGGCTGGATTTCGATAGTGAAAACGAAGACGCAGGAACCCACAGCACCGAGCCTGCCGCTCAAACCACCCTGCCAGGCGATGCCACGTTCGTGCCCACCCTCCCAAGCAGCCAGGAGCCAGGGGCCGACCTCCCCGCCAGCCAACCCCAACCCGAAGCCTTATTGGACGAGGAGGACCTTCTAATCGAGGAGTATGACAGTGACTGATTAATCGCACGTCCTCTGCCATCGGTGCCTTGAGGAAACGCGGTTCTCGCGCGTCTCCCTCGTTTCTAAATGTTATTGCGTTTGGTTTTTATGATGTGAATAATGAGCAAGTTTGATTTGGTTTATTTATTTGGTTGAACACAGACAGGAGGCTGTCTCCGCGTCCTGTTTATGTACCTGCTGGTGTAGCGAGCGTTCCTTTTGGACTCGGTCATAAAGACCGAAGTGAATGTTATATTGGATGATTTGTGTGTTGCCATACAGCCCTTTAGCGTCCAGTGTTGTAATATAATTTTGACACATTGACCCTTTAGTACGTGCCGCACCTGAGTAGGCAATAAAAGATATGTTTTGCAACTGCCATGTCCATCTTTGGGTGTTGAAGCAGAACCGGAACGCAAACCTGTGAGGACGCAGGCATGAACACGGCTACAGACGGCACAAATGCATCCTCCATATGCCGAGTTACCAGTTCATGAGGCACATCGGTCTACGGTAGTAATGTGTAAATTTGAAAGGAATGTTGACGATCCAATCCGATTTGTGGACTCAATATTAAAGCGAGACGGCTTGAGAACAGCTCTTTAGTGAATACATGAATTGAAACACACTTATAACACGCGTATAACGACTGGACCTCAGACCTCCTGAAGTGGATTTAAGCGTTCAGATTTAAATCGGTTTTTAATGCGACTTGAGTATTAACCCCGTAGATAAATCCGGTGTGAATTTTATTAGTCCGTTCCATGCATTTGTATACTAAACGTGTAATACTTATTCAACAATTTGCACAACAGCCTGAGGATGCAAAAAAAAAAGGTCATTTTTACTTCAGCAGCGTGTTCCCCCGCCAACACTTTTTACAGTAGCGGAACCTTTTCTGAATGTTATGGTTCTAAAATCAGGTTTTTAATAATAATAAAAATAAATAAAATAAAAATATTGAAATAACGTTTATAAACGTTCCTACAACGTTGCTGCAACATTAGTGGCTGGAACGTTTCCGTGATGTTCTAACCACGTTGCTACAGCAAATGTTGTTGTTGTTTTTTTTTATAGAATATTTATGTAACGTTATTTCTGCAACAGTGGAACCTACTTAGAACCTGTGGAATAGGCTACTTGACGTTCTAATAACGTTCTCTAGGCTGGACTCCTCCTGTAAGCATGTCGAGGAGGATGCAGGAAGAGAATCCTGCCGTTTCAGCAGAGCCGCATTAGACCCAGCGCCGCGCGACGCGACACACCCGGCCGTGCTGGCGACGTGCGACGTGCTGCCTCGTGCTGTGGACGTGCTGCCTCGTGCTGGCGACGTGCGACGTGCTGCCCTTCTTGTTGTCGACGTGCGACGTGCTGCCCTTCTTGTCGACGTGCGACGTGCTGCCCTTCTTCTTGTCGACGTGCGACGTGCTGCCCTTCTTGTCGACGTGCGACGTGCTGCCCTTCTTCGACGTGCTGCCCTTCTTGTTGTCGACGTGCTGCCCTTCTTGTTGTCGACGTGCGACGTGCTGCCTCGTGCTGTGGACGTGCTGCCCTTCTTGTTGTCGACGTGCGACGTGCTGCCCTTCTTGTTGTCGACGTGCTGCCCTTCTTGTTGTCGACGTGCTGCCCTTCTTGTTGTCGACGTGCTGCCGCGTGCTACAGGTGAGTTCCCCGCTGTGTTCTCTGCGTTCATCGCTCATGTCTCCCCTCAGAAGGTTCTGCTGAAGTTTCCCAATGCTTCAAAGCCGACTTCATGCTGATTTCACCAGATGTCGTGCTTCTAAATCAGACACGTAGGCTTCTGTCCAAGAAGGGTCCTTCAACTTGGCCTTGGGGGAACTCTTAAAGGTTCCATGTACAATCCTACAACAGATGGGTTCCCCCTTTTAGAGAGCTAGAACCATTAACCATCCAAAGAACCCTTTAAAAACAAAATTCAAATACACGTAGGAGATCCAGAATCGGTGCAGAAAATGGTTTAAGCATAAAAAAAAAACATCATGTCTTCAGGTTTTGGGACTCATTAACGAGTATTTAAAAAAACGAAACAAAAAAAAACATTTCCTGGAATTTTTAGCCTAAATTGAAAGCTGTTATTCTGGCCCGTGCCAGCTTCAGCGACCAGTGGGCCTGAATCTCTGTCGCACGTATCCAGCAATCTACAAAATTATACGTTTAACTTCTGCCGCATGAAGATTTTAAGATCAACGCTTGATGTTCTCCACCCGCAACGCTCGAACGGGCGCCGGGCAGTAAAATTAGTGCCAGGTGAAGTGTAAGACGATCTGCGTCCTGTTCTTTTATCAGAGCTTACCACGAAATGTAAATAATAGCTCAGCTGTTGGAGAACATTGTGTTGCGTGCGGTGTGTTCGAGTTTCTGAAAGCAGTTTGGCAGTCTCATTCGATTCCCCCTGTGGGAGCCTTTGAGGAGACGTTTTTTGCATTTCTCAGACGTGTGGGGAAAAAATAAAATAAATACTGTGTATGTGTATATGACCTTCTCCAGGGTTTAGCTTGAAATAATGCAAGGAGGCAGAGAACGGGCGAGTATCTTGAATCGGCCCTCGGAAGACGACATGACGGAGGGAGATCTGGGTGACGGCATGGGCGCCCGCTCCGTAGGCGGTACCCGTCGGCCACGGACCCGGAGCAAAGGGGACTCGATGGATCTTCTGCCCCAGACGAAGCCCTCTAAACGGGGCAGTGAGGGTAGCGGTGGCTCCTTCTCCTGGACACCATGCAGCGCGATGTACACGGCTTTCAGAGAGGAACTGGAGGCAGAGAGGATCTCGCAGTGGAGGATCCGAGACTCGGGTAGGCCTAAATCGCCTGTTAACTCGCCACTAAGGCATGATAGGGACTGGAACCTACATCTGGGCCACTGAAATGCCACACAAGCTTCTGATACGGATAGTTGCGTTTGAGCCAGTTTCCGCCCAGGCTCCAAATGCAGTGAAGACCTTACTTAAATGTGGTTGCTTGTAGCTGACAATACACTTGCCATTGCCAGAACTGACCTAAACTCAACCGTAGGTGTCCCGAATTGCCTGCTATCTTAGCTGTCTCATGTCTGTGCATATATGAATAGATGTCTGCGGGACGAAGTTTGATTATTCAAAACGGAGCCGTTCTTTGAGGCAGAACAGTGTCTTTGGTCAGTTTTTTTTGGCTCGGTAATCCAAGGTTAGCTAACATTTACTCATGGCTGTGTGTCCTCAAGCAAATATTCAGGTACCTGATTATAAACCCATGAGGTTTTCAATAGATAACAGGAGAGAGTCATTTCCTGTTTGTGTCCTGCTCTGAGCTGCTGGAACGTGTTCACCAGCTCTGTTGACTTTGGCGTGTTTGTTCCTTATATTGGCCTTTTGTGAGCTGTGATGCACTGCAGCACATGCTGCTTCTCACAGGTTTGTTTTTTTCGATTGGCCCACTCGTCCAGTATCAAAAGATCCGGTTGGATTATTTTTGATACCTGCTCAAGATCGGCACCAACAGGACATAATGGTACTCGGGGACAGGGTTATCAACACGGTTCATTGTTGATTGGTTGCGCATACCACGTCACAAATTCGCACGTTGCTATTTTATTTCTCAACCAGTTTAATTTCAAAAACTGTACCAGCACAACATTGTTTTTTTTTTTTTTACAGCACCAGCGCAGCACGAACGAACAAAAATACTTTCGTGTTTTTATTATTGTGGAGCGTGAATTACGCAGTTCACAGAGTATTTTTAGTGTATTGATAACTTTGGTACAATGTTCTTTTTGTTTCGGGATATTTTAGTCAACACTGGGTTTAAATGTAAACTTTTTGTCGGTGATTTCGTTTGCAGCTGATATATAACAAACGTCCAGTCAGACAAAGGAACAATGTTGACCCAAGCACTTCTTCCTCCAAAATGTGGGACTTCATTTTGCATGCCGAAACGACGATGCGATATTACAACTGAGAGGATCCAAAAGCTGTTCAGAGAATACGGAAGAGGTTGAAGGCAGAAAAGGGAGATGTAAACATTTGAACTGATATCATTTTGTCAAATATACTATTTGAGCATTTCTGTAATTTGCAGTAATGAAGGAACATCTGTGAAACCCAACATACTTTAATGTATGCAAACTTTTGCACTTGACTGTACAAATACCCGTGTAAAAGCATTTAAGCAAATATTGAGTTTTGGGGTGTGGTTAAGCGCGCTCAGTCTCTAGTACACTATCAAGCCTTTCACAAGGAGAAATAAACCGCAAACTGTTTTTAGATCTCAAGCCAGTCGTCTCCACACGGTCACACTTTCTAGGAACTGAAAGTCAAAACTGTGATCCTGTCTCGTGCTGAAAAGATAAATGTGAGCCCAGACATCGAAAAATGAAATATCTGAGAAGCTATTACGTAACATATAGTTACTGTATAATTCTTTCTCAAAAAACAATGCCTTTATTTCTATTACGAATATACGATTTTAGCAGAAATGAAAGGTGCTGTGTAAAATAAGTGTATTATTGTGATTATTAATGTATTATTATTATTATTATTATGATGATGATGAATTTATGAGTATTCTCTCACAGACAGAAGTGTTGGTGAGTCCAGTGAGGTGTTGCAGAGGAGACTGCAGGAAGTCACAGAGGTAGGACGGAGGTGTTCATCAGCTCACTTTGCTTTTAGCACCAAAGAGGGGTTAGATCTCAATCTACATTTTATTCATTTGGGAGACGCTTTTGTCCAAAGAGACTTGCAGTCCAAGCACAGAGCAGTTGAGGGTTACTCAGCGGCCCAACTGGGACTCGAACCCACAACCTTGTGGTTAGTAGAAGAGAACCTTAACCTTAACGGCTGAGCTCCACTGTCACAGCAGTTCATAAGTTGAATCCGTGTTTTGAAAAGTTGATTTTAATATGGTCAGATGACAACACCAGTATTAAGAGCTGCAACTTCTCCTAAGAGTAACTATAAATCTATAGAGTGTATTTACACTACCAGTCAAAAGTTTGTACACCCCTGCTCATAGAAGGGTTTTCTTCATTTTTTTACTATTTTCTACTAGTTTAGAATAATAATGAAGACATTAACACTATGAAATAACACATGGAATTATGCAGTGACCAAGAAAAGTGTTCAACAAATCCAAAACTAGTTTCTATGTGAAATAGTTAACAGT
>JAOUQW010000026.1:13617837-13629296 GCA_028565825.1 Olivaichthys viedmensis
TACCAACATGCTGGGATATGAAGAATCAATTTCACTGTACTGTACTTGTATATGTGACAATAAAGGAGCATTCTATTTCTATTCTATTCTAATCCATAGTCATCAATAGCACTATGGGACTAGATCCCACGTGGGCTGAACACTTCACCGTTTTATCATGAAAAACCCCAGCAGGCACAATTTGCTACAATGCTCAGAACTTGATACGTTCATTCCTAACTAACTGCGAATTGGTCGTGGAGTAGAGCGTTGGAATTAGGGCTTGAATCGTGCCGTTTTATCTTCTGCCCGTAAGGTCGTGCCCAGATGATCGAAGCCGACGTGCTCCTCAGGGGTCGTGACCCCAAAGAACCCATAATGGCCCATCCGCCTGATAACGACAGCGACATCACGCTACAAGACTCGCTGAAAATGGTGGCGAACTCGGACAAAGGGATCAAACTGGACTTTAAAAGGTTGGTGGATACGGCTGAGGGCAAAAGTTTGCATCCCCCGTGGTTTTTGAATGGGGGGGGAAGGAAGATGTACCTCTATTTTATCATTTTTCTACAAAAAGTAGAATTCCAAGAAGATCGTGTCCTTCTTTGTCTCCAGACCTCAGATCTGAAGAAGGCAGTGTATGATATCTGGCAGCCTTATAACAGATGTGTAAAGAAGAAGAAGGGGGAAGAACTGATAGGATCCAAAAGCTGCTAAATTTTAAAGGCAAAGACTGGGCATACAAGTTATTAGAAATATATACATATTACATTCAGAAAAGGAGATGCAAACTTCTGAATTGATGCCGTTTTGGGTTTTTTTCCCCCACTATTAATTTCTTAACATACACCGTTTGACCATTTTTTTGCAAATAGTATTAATGTCTTGTGGGAATAAATTACATTTCTTAGTCTTCTTTATTTTGTCATAAGGGTATGCAAACTTTTGCACTCAATTGTATAATTAGTCACTCAATTGAATCAGGTTTGTTAGGGCAGGAAAAAACGCTAAGCTAAGCTGTATGGGGCTTCTTGGGCTTAGCATTGAGAACCCTTGGTCTAAATAACTGACACAACTCTAGTCCTGGGCAGCAAAGTTATGTGATCTCCCTGCTCAAAGACCCATGATTCAACTCTCCAGTTAATTACCAGTTCAGTGGGCATGTTGGAGCAGGGAAATCCAACAGTGCTGGACTCGGACCCTCCAGAACTGGATTTGTTCATGCCAGCTTGTTTGTGTTCTGTGAAGCCTAGAGGCAGTGGCGCAGTCTGTGGCACTTCTGGACGAGGTTCGAGATCAGCTGAAGGGGCCTGTGTGGATCAATGCGGACATTCTGCCAGGGCCTGGAGGCACGGCCAGCCCTCTGGATGCCCAGGCCTTTTTACAAGCAGTGGCTCTGAAAGCAGAGGGAGACGTGCTTTCCTTGGGCTGGACCACCGGATGGTCTCCGGATACAGAGAACCCAGGTAAACCCAGGTCTTCTAGAGATGCATGGGCATATATCAGTTCATTTAACTGTAAAAAATCCACAATCATGGTGTAAACATAAAGTTCTTGTAGCGCTCTTCCATCAGATGGTGCAGGTCGGCTCGGCAAATTAACCGTGATCCTTCATTTTGACGCCATTTCCACCGCCACGCAAACCGTACCATGACTAAGGACCCGTGCTGAATCTGGTTACCCTTTTTGCCCAGGTACCATGCGATGCCAAGCCGGGACATGCGGGTGGAGCTAAAAATAGTGCAGACCATTCTGATCAATGTCTCTGGCTGGAATCGCTTTTCTACAGGAATAGCAACCTTCAAAAGTGTAGTGACTGTCTGCAAGTTTCTTACTCTTTTCAAAAATATTTTTTTGGCATTTTTAGGAGGCAACATCACAATTTAATCATATTTTAATATTTCAGATCCATTTTTATTTATTTACCCACAGTAATATATTTTCTTGTCGCTATTTAGTTTGATTTTACATTTCTTACCCGTGATCCAAGTAAAATCCGCCATCTTAAAGTTTGGCCCAATCCCAAATGGCTTCCTGTTCACTTTTTGGGCCCTACATATAGGGTATAGCGTCATAAAGCTGTACATCCTACATGCATAGTGTAGAACGCCATTCGAGATTCAGCCACCGAAAATGCACGGCTCCTTTTTTTTTTGTTGTATTCTAACGTTGTCTGATTAAGTTTGCACTCAACATTCACTCTATTTTCACTAAAGAGTAAAGTATTGGTACGCTTGTGTTTGGGGGTGCGCTCGCTGTCAGTAAAACAAACTCTAGAGTCCCGTGAGATGTGCCTGGTTTTATTTCAAAATTCTTTTTTTATTTTTTATTTCGAGTAGTATTTTTCTAATGCCCGTCACTAGTCCCCACCAGATAACCTCTAGAGAAACTCCTGCTATATTCACGGGTGGCGTGATTATGATGGAAAACCAACAGGATACGGATAGTCCTGAGTTCGGATTTTTGTTGGTGAGCCAAGCTGTGCTGTGCTGTTGGAAAAGCGCTATAAGAAAAACATAAGGACCAGTGCATTACAAGGCCTATTAGACAGAATTCAACTTTTTCCTAGTACTTGGCATTGTGTTTTCCCCACAATATCCTCTTGTGTAGCGATGCTGATCTATGGATCTGTTTTCTGATTAATACCATAAACAGAGGAGGAATCTGAATCTATATCAGCATTCTGAGAGGCACTCGATTTGTAGTTGACCGTGCCTCTGTTCCTTGTGTCCTATTTGGGGGTCAAAGGTTACAGCTGGGAGATGGTTCAGCAGATGGAGGCGGTGTGTAAGAACCTGACGCAGCCCGTGACATTCCCAGTGCGAGCAGCTCTCCTGCGCCAGTCCTTCGCTCAATTACAGTGGCTCTTGCAGCAGTCGGACAGGTGGGACTCTTCATTTTGCCTTGTCGATCTCGGCAGTACATCAGTATTCAGTATACCGAAGACTATTAAGGCCGTGCTGCAGTCTGTTTGCTTCCTAAGTGCTTGTTGCCGACGAGCTGTTGATTGCCTGCTTGATTGAATTCGTGTTATGTAACGAAAACAGTTAATCAGAATGCCTTTGCAGCACGAGTGGTGTAATTTGGTGCCTGGTCCTCCACGTGTACTTGTTTGTCACTGGAATAGAAGCACTCAACTGAGCTGAAAGGTGCATTGGAAAAAGGGGGGTGGTTGTGGTGGAGTGCCTCATAGAAGAGCAGGCAGCTAATCCCCCTTCTCCAGACCTAGTGCACTTCAGTGGCCTAGCTTTCCTCATTTAGCCGTGCTCTAACAGTGACTGGGCAACTTAAGGCATTCCCTTAGCTGCTATGCCAGTCGGGGAACAGCACCTGCGGCTCCCCGTGTAAATAACTCTAGAGATGCGCAGGTCAGAGAAACCCTTGACATTCGTGGAATGAAATATTTGTCAGCTCATTTTTATTAGCAAATGGATGCACTGATGTAAGTCTGTAATTGTCAGAAATTATCAACATGCTGACAAGGAAATGGGTGTACACAAATCCTGCCACCATTTGGCTAGGGAGGAACGTGCAGTCTCTTTTCTTCTAAATGCATGTACATGTCATGTACAAATATCAGAAACACAAACAAGTGCTCATAATGATTTCCAAAAATAAATGTTGTATCTGCAAAACAAAATGAGAGGACAAAAGCGTCTGGATCTTAATCTGCTGGCAAATTGATCATGAAACCTTCCGGGTGTTCGGAATTGGATTAATTTGGTACCATGTCAATACCACCTTGATTCGGGTCATGGTGCAGCTGAAGGTAGTCAGCACCAGACTAAGCAGGCAAAAACACTGGATTTTGAAATAACTGAACTAAATGATATCATTGCCTTAGTTACAGTACACATCCAGTAATCTAATGGTGGTGTGTCTAATTGAAGCGCCCATCTTGCTAAAACATTTTCCACTCATTGTCTGTCTGTCTCTCGCAGGTACACTCTGACCATATGGACAGGTCAGAATGATGTGCTGAATGTGGAGGATCTGTTGCCCTACAGGCAAAACTTCAGCAAATCCAGGATCTACTATGATCTCTTAGAGTATCAGATTTCAAAGATTAAAAGCCTACCTGGGTACACTTGAAAAAGAAGTGCCAACGATGCAGGAAATAGAATAGAAATAGGAGCATTAAAGGAGCCTACTAAGTATGTAGACTCCTTATTTAGCAGGAACCCTCATTAGCTTAATGGGTAAATAGTGCACACTAGTACATTCTGGGCCATGTATTGACAAGTCACAAGGTCTTGGTTTTTTAACTGCAAGGGCACCAAACAATGATGGTGCATGTCTACAAGACACTTGAACTGTAAGGTGTAACAAATTGTGCACTGAATTACTGTTTATATACTGATTTTTATTTGGTTGCTTTTTTTCCCTTAAGATGTTTAACAATGAACTTGGAACAAGTATCTTGTCTTTCATTTGAAATGGCCAGCATCACATTTAGGTTCATTTTGATTGAAATGTCTGACTAATCAGAATAAACCTTCACACGCTCTTTCCTTCATGTGAGCGTTGACTCGATATCTGTCACATCACTGCACAAATACACATTAACCTTTATTGTCCAAAGAGCTCTTCAAAGTTGGCCAGGCGCTTTATCTGCTCCGTTTGCATGGAGTGTCTCCTTAGCAGAGTCTTCTTGGTCTTCTGATCTCGTGGGAGGCTGGGGGCGCAGGGCACAAAATGCCTTTGACCAGGAGCAGTGGGTATTGTTCCAGTTCTAGTTGCAGTGGCAGGACCAGGCTTGTTTCCCTTATCAGAGCCAGTGATGGTGGTGTTAACTTTAATATCTGGGATTGGCGCATGAGGGTTTAATGGTGGCAAGTAGCCTGGCCGGGTCTGTGAGATATGATCCAACAGGAGAGCTCCAGAACCCCTGCGCTCCATCATGGCTGGGCTCCTCCTCTGGATGAAGCTTTCCAGAGACTCCCTGGAGCCGGACAGGGTGGAGGATCGGCTGTAAACTAGCTTACGCTTCTCTGTTGCCCCTGTTCCCCCTCCCCACGCAGCTCTAGTTTTGGCAAGGTCATCCGAGTGCTGGCTACCAAACTGAGGAAGCTGGGAGTCTGAGCTGTAGTGGTCCATGCCAATGTTGCGGCGGCGCACCACGTCTTGCAGACTGGATACTGCCAAGTTGGGCAGGCAGTCTGGGTCTTTACTCATAGAAATGCTGTCACTGGCTGAGGCTTCTTTAAGGAGGTTCTGGTGCGAGGTGGAATGTGGCAGCGAAACACCATCATAGGACATTTTCCTGCTTAGCCACTTTGCTTCTTTCTTTTGTTCTTTTCCTGCCTCAGTTGCTTCATTCAAGGCTCTAAGCAGACCGGTGGCATCCATGCTTTGATGGCGAGCGACTGGAGGTGCTCTTTGAGACAAGCGACGATGGCTGTTAAAGCCAAAAGAGAGTTCTTCTTCTGGAGTGATATCAAGGAGCTCCTCAGTGAAGGACGAGGCCTTGCTTTGCTGAAGCAACAAGGATGGTGGGATCTTGAGCCATGGCTCTGAGTGGAGCCTCTGGAGGTGAAGAAGCTTGGCTACGCCGGCTGCTTGCAATGGACTTGGGTCCCGTGTAGGTGACCCTGGCTTTGAATTAGCAGCTGTTGTTGGGGCTGAACCCATTGCCTGGTTTTCTGCCAGGTGTAAAAGGGTGTTCTGTGACTGGCTTGAATGGGAGGAGACATGAGAAGGAGAGAGTTTAATTTCAGAGGGTGACATGCAGACAGTAGGGGCACAATGCAACCGATCCTCTAAATTTGGTGGTGGAGGGACATTCAGGTACTGTTTGGTCATTTGTCTCCCAGAAGGGAGTTTATCTGTGGTAATAATGATGACCTCCTTGCCTTTGGCCTTACAGGCCTCCAGTAACACTCGCAGAGCTTCCTTGTCTCCAGCGTTAACAGCATACACTAGTGCAGAGGAACCGGAGTGGTCCTCTAAACTCAGGTCAGCTCCGCTGGACAGCAGCTGGGACAGAACCTCCTCCCCAGCTCGCTCCACACAAGCATGCATCAGTGCCGTCTTACCAGATTTGTCCTGGATATTTGGGTCAGCACCATTCTCCACCAGATACCTGTGGAAACAATGGAATTACCATTTGATTAAGGGTAGTCCCAAACTGATTCAAAACAGTTGAATTCTGTAATTAGTCAGACAATTTAGAACAGCGTTTTCAATTTCTAGTTCTGGGGTACGCTACCCAAAAATATTTAAACTCATTGCACAGTTATTATTCCACACCTAACTTGGTAATTAGCTGAAAATGCAATGTGTTGATGATTGGGAAAACACCAAAGCATGCAGCAGGACCTTTATGGGCATCCCTGCTGTAGAGGTAGGGAATTAAAACCTCAATCACTACCATAAGAATGCTAGTTTATTTGCAACGCTATAACAACAAAATAACTAAAACATGTCCTTGAGTCGGTCTGATGGTAGTTTGGTGGTTTCTGCAAATGAGTTGTACAGTCAAGATACCTGACTATCTTGTGTTTCGGCACACTCTGAGCATCAGTGTGGTGAGTCTTGCAGGCAATCATCAGTGGTGTCTCTCCGCGCTCATTGCTCTCATTAATGTAAGCCCCACCCTCCAGCAGCAGTCGTGTCAGTCGCAATCGGCAAAGATAAACAGCCTTTAGAAGGGAGTTGCCATCGGTCCACACCTCTGTGGAGTCCTCCATGACGTCTTGCTGTTTCAGACAGGCAGACGGATCTATCGTCTAAGGGCTCATGAACAGTTGGAGGGTGTCTGAGCTTTGGACAGCTGCCAGTGAGACAGAGAGTCAGGAATGTAGTTCAAATAGTAGTGATGTATGATAGTACATCATGCTAATAAACCATGCAAAATAGATTCTAGTTTTCATTCATTGTTAGCTATGTTATTGTTCTGGATTGGTGTATTCCCTAAATCAGTATGCTAGCTACTTTTCCATAGCTTACCCCTCTTGCACAGCAGGGAATGAAGTGAAAATGCTTGTTTCAATAACCACGGTGGCACATCGAAATGGTAAGTTTCCTTGGTTATCTACTCCCTCTGGATTAGATTCCATCAGCCTAAAGTTGTTTTTTTCTTCTCTGTAATATGCTTGCCAAATTGAAATCGGTATGCGGAAAAAATGTTGCCTTGAGAGAGAGAAAAAAAAAAATAGTGGGCAGAATTCACCAGAAAGCCCTGATTTGTCCCAGACCATTTTAGATTGTGCCAGACATGATCCAACTGAATTTGTTAAGAGCAAAAAAAGGGGGGGGGGGATGAAGATGCAGAGTTCTTGAAAAGCTTAAACTCCTCCTTTGGCTCACTGATGGAGTCTATTGTGCATATGACCTTGTCCCCTCATCTATAAGTGCAACTCCAGAGTCTGTCATGTACTTGCAGAATATAAGAAAGGCATTTTTGCTAGACAGAAAAAAAAAGTGTTTAAAATACTTGTAAGTGCAATGTCTCTGTGCACAAGGTGTGTAGGCAGATAAATAGTTTTGTGCCATTTAATAAAAAGAGACATGCAAACACTAAGCTACTCTGAGGCAAATGGCTAGAATAATACAAAAGCAAAGCATTTTTGCTGCTGATTTTGCCTTTGCTTGAGATCTTGATTTTATAAACAGGGCTTTAAAATGATGGCTTTACATCTTGTACTTGAAAGCCCGGATGATGGCACGCTATATTCATATATGTAACCCCTATTAATTCAGACCACACATAGTATAGGAAACTAATTTCACCATGCCAGATTTGATTATTTAGCCCCATTGTGTGAAAAAATAAAAAGATGCAGGCTGAAAACGGCACGTGCAACCTCTTGATTGGCTGGGTACACGCACTCCACCAGCAGGGTGCCTAGGCTCTGGTTGCTAATGCCGCGCACCCCCCGGTATGGCATTTATAGCCCCGGCGTGCTTTGTGCGCTCTTCTCTGGGCCTTCAATCGGC
Organism: Olivaichthys viedmensis; assembly: GCA_028565825.1. NCBI lineage: Eukaryota > Metazoa > Chordata > Actinopteri > Siluriformes > Diplomystidae > Olivaichthys > Olivaichthys viedmensis. The sequence continues at coordinate 13,625,755 of JAOUQW010000026.1, forward strand.
CTCCCGAACAGAGAGAATCTTTAATGACTCCCCCCTCTCTCATATCGTTCTGTCCATCTGGCACTGAAGAGCGCCGTACAAACGAGCATCACCAGGCAGATCAGGGCTTGAGATTGGAACACAAGTGGAACACCAAACAGGCCACTTCACACACCTGTGCACATTGGCGATTCATGCCAGATATTGCAACAGGCTGCATTATTTAAGTGCTTCCCATCACTCTCTATCTCAACACCTGTCGCCCCTCTTAGCGTTCCGAATTCTTTTGTGACTTTATCAATTAAAATCCGCAAAGGTGAGTCTTGTCTTTGGATAAAAATATAATTTCAATGTCTGCTTTTAATTTCTACCAAATGATATCAAAACTGGATGGTCATATTGCACTTTGCATAAAGTCACCACACGATCATTTTTATTGAGAACATCAATGCGCTTAAATGCTCCGAGATGCAGTTTTAAACACGCAACAGCCAAGTTCAGTACATCTTAACTCAGTGTCGGGTTTAATGCCCGAGTAGCTTTAATAAAAAAAATTTTTTTTAAGTAAAAGCCCTAGTTCAGCTTCAGCTTACCTCTCGTTCCCTGCAGATCCTCTCGATCCTCGGAACAGATTTGGCTCAAGGGTGTCTCTCACCTCCGGCAAAAGGCCGAGTGTTATCCAATACACCAGATCAAAAGAACTGAAGAGTCAACAAGTGGCGAATAAATGAGCGCCAGAGTGTGTGTGTGTGTGCAGGTCCGCGATGTGCGGCGCAAGAGAAAGCGAACGTGAACGGTAGAGCGAGCGAGAGAGAGAGAACAGGTGTGTGAGCTCTCAGGTCTGGAGGCAGGCGGCCCCTTACAGTAGAGCGTGTGCACGAGAGAGCGACGACGTTAATGCAGCAACGTGACGGCGGCTTTCGCCTGTCAAGCGTCAACACGGGGTCTGGTTATTATTCTGTTGTGAATGAGGTGAGTGAGCTCGTAAATGGAGCCTGTGCGCAGGTATTCCGCCCCCACAACACAACCAAACGCGGTTCTACTGTCACTACATCCCTGACCGAGAGGCCACAGCGGTGTGCTTACATCACCGTGATGCTGTTTTGTTTTCTTTCCCTGCCTCCCATGATGATGTGATGCACGCAGGGCGGCACTGACTGATCTGATGAGGGAAGCAGTTGACGTACTTCATCCAATGTTTTGGAGAAGAAGAAAAAGATGGCATGAAAAAAGGTGAAGAACATTAATAAGTATTGTTTGATGCTCTTCCATCAAGGATTTCATATTATTAATTGTGTTCATGTTTTCTTTGTTTGGCTTCTAATACCATACTGGTATGGACAGAATCTACAGATAACTGGTTATCAGCCACTTTCGTATCATCTTTTGTCTCAGTTCATCTCCACGGTGAACAATATTCAAAAATGAACCAATCGATCACACAAAAGTACAATAAACAGCCCTTTTGATGTCAGTTTCCCCCCAGTCATGTTTTTTTGAGTTTCCACTTATCGTTGGGTGATCGTGAGTTCGAATCCCGTCGATGCCATTGCCATCCGGATGGCCATCCCTTCTCCCCGGACATTGAAAGTGACACTAGCCAATCGTGGAGCTCTGTGAGCTCATGTATATGAAAAAGGGGGGATTTCAGCTGCCCCATAGTGTTGCATGAGAAAGTTGCAAGTAAGAATGTTAGTAAGGATGCGGTGGCTGGCTACATGGAAGCGTGAGAGGAGGGATGGAGTAAAAATGATGTAGAAAAGTATAGATTTTTTTAGCTACAATTTATCTGCTAGTGAAATGGGGAAAAAAAATGTTGTAGATATTTGTAGTTTCCATTGTCTACATTCTTTGTCAGGAGTAATGCTGGGATTATTGTACTAAAGTGTAGTACAACATCTTGGGGAAAATGGCAGGTTGTTTAGTCATTTCACTTTTTCTCTATGGGTCCTTCTTACTTTTGTATCTTCATAAGAATGTTACAGAACAAAAACAATAATATGTTTATAATACTATAGAGCGGGAGGGAGAGGGCGGCCGGGCGGGCGGGCAGGCAAGCGAGCGAGCGAGCGAGAGAGAGAGAGAGAGAGCGCCAGTGGGAATTGGCCTGCCGATCACACTAATTTCCAGCTTAGCGTATGCCTCCTGCTGGGACCTGAAACCAATCAGCCTCAAAGGTTAGATCTGATTGCAGCCTTTGGCTTTTGTTAAACAGGGCTGTTTAAAAGGGTTGTCGTATTAATGCAAGTGGGATGAGAGTGAAGTGTGTGTGTGTGTGTGTGTGTGAGATGCTTGATGAATGTTTTATTTTTCCCCCAAGCACACGAGAACCTTGGTCAATAATTAGCTCTCCAGACGAAATGCATATTCATGAGAAGAGCGAGGACGGGCCAGTCGCACGTGGGCCGAGCTAAACAACAGCCACTTCACTGTCTCTCTCTCTCTCTCTCTCTCTCTCACACACGTACACGTATGTATGGAGATGAGCTCAGGGACACAACAACGCAAAAAGATAAAACGCAGAGATGAAACGGTTCCGACCGCTAGAACCAGAACATGGCGTCCCCAAACAGCCAAAAGAGAGAATTTATTATTATTATTTATTTTTTTAAATGGAGCAAATTCTGAAATTCACTCCCAGACAATCAGTCCATGTCGGTAAAGATCGTCCTTTTCATCACATTAGTGTTCCACACTCTCGTACACTTCAAACACGTACTGCAGCCCGTTTTCCTCCTGCAGCCCCGCCGGGACTCCAGGGAACCTGGATATAGAAATGGAAAAGAAACGAAACAGGAGACGCATGAATCTTTTAGTGACATGGACGAGAAGTAGAGGAAAAGCAAATCAAGACCCATCATGAAAAAGAAGCAAAAATTACTACATAAAATAAACATTACGCACAATGATTCGTCCACGCAAACAATTTTCTATAAACACAAAATCATTCTCCTTTTCTAGAGCCTCCGTCGATTTGTTTCCGACTCGCTTTGACTCGAGTGTTGAGTACAAACTCCAACACGTGCGGGCCGCGAGCCAACAAATCCATTTACACCATTGTAATGGAAAAATGGCTACAGTGATGCAGTGGCACACTTTAAGCCAGTATGGGCATCGTGCTAAGGGAGGTCATGGAGAACCTGATTGGTTTTTTAGGCACCAAGATCGCTTGTATGGAGTCTAGATTTGAACTGGAACCTGGAAAGATTACAATCTGAAAAAGTACTGTTTTCTTCTTATGACGTACGTTTAAGGTAAGAGTTTTAGCGCTGGTGTATCTTGCTGATCTTCTGAAGCAAGCCCATCCCGAGCTTCACTCGTAGCTCAGCCGGTGGAAGATTTTTTTCTTATAATCGCCCCTAAACTCTGGACTAGTGCTCCAGAGAACGTTCTATAGCTTGATAAGTGTTTTTAAATTGAACTCAAAATGAAAAGTGCTATATAAATAAATATTATTTATACTGCTGTCTTGAATTCAATTTTTTATGTATAGCGCTTTTAATAATGGACATTGTCACAAAGCAGCTTTACAGAAATCCGGATGTAGATCTAGATCCCTAATG
>JAOUQW010000026.1:13657021-13668376 GCA_028565825.1 Olivaichthys viedmensis
TTAAACACTTACTGATTACAGACAAACGACACGCAGGTGGGGACAATCACATCACGAGACAGGGGAACACAAAACATCAACAATGAGCGGGTGGCGCTCGTCGCCGTACCGACCGCCACGCTTGGTCACGCGCACCGCAGCGCGAGCCAGCGTGCGCATGACAGTTGCACACTGAGCAACAAAATCACCAAAACTACTTTGGTCAACACATATAATCAAAAGTCCAAAGTTTGCCCTCCCATTCATGGCATAATGGACAAGGATTCTCCAAAGTCTCACCCTGACTGGCACTTGCTAGTACTCCAGGTCCTGAATTCATAAAAGGCAGAGGGCAAATATGGGATTGTTGCCCTATAATTGGACTCAAGCAGCACCAAAGGACCAAACAGACTACCCGAAATGACTGAGCAACACAGTTAAGGCCACACTGTAAACGGTAAGTAACTGAATGCAAAAATTAAAAATAAGGACTGTTGAATATAGTTTCTCTGCTTTAATATCTATTTCCATTCAAAAAACCACATAACTGCTAATGACATGGTTTATAATACATATACAATATATTAATATCTCTCTATATAATAAATATAGAATATATATTTTCCTTATACGCAAATAAGCTATTTTCTTTCTTTGTTACAGTCACAGTAAAGTGAAAACTGCAGAAGACCACATAGGCAGCCAAAACCCTGCAGCGAAAGGTACTTAACATTGGCAAGTGGATGGAATACCTGCTGTGGCGTATTCAATAACATGATTCTGAAAAGATCTTGGCTGGTTCACAAATATACACACACATACTCGCACACTGACATATACATGGATTCTATGAGATGAAAGGCAATGCCAGATGCCAGTCACTACTGAATGAAAAGTACTGATTTGGTGTCTACACTGACTCGAAGCACATCTGGATGATTACACATTTCTGTAACACAGGCTTGAAAGAAAGTCAGAGTTCTTTTCTTTCAGAGATGCTTAGCTTCTTCTCTTCCAAAACTTTTTTTTTTACCATTCTCCAAAACTTATTCCCACCAAAATATCCTACCAAATCTTGACAAAGAACGTTTCTGCAAAAATGGCAATAAATAATGCCATGTTATTTAGATACACTCATTTGGACTATGAGAGCTCAAAATTATAGATGCTTGATAACGGAGGTGCAGCTATGGAAGGCCAACTTCTATGAAAGCCCTACTTATTTGGAATGTGTGGCACGTGAAGTGTAATTGAGGTCTGGAAGAGTCCTTATCTGGCCTAGCATAAAAATCCATTAACATTTTCAACTAAGTAGCTATCACTACCTATTACCTCTCACTTTATTTAGGTCTATACTTTGAAATGTAAAGGACACCTCAAAAACATCATAGCAGCATATGCTTATAACAAAACTACTGTGTTTTACATCCAGTTCAACCTGTTTCAAGAGCTAAATGACTATCCAGTATAATAACAGAATGATTGGATTCATGGAGTTTCGCTGGCACTTTTCTGTCTGTTTTAGTAAAGGCTAATGGGATGTTTTGGCACAGCGACAGAGAGTGGGGTTGAGAGGGTTGCCTCTGGGTTACTTGTTTTCGATGAGAATCTGGACTTTGCAAACAAGCTCTCGAGCCAGCGCCAGGATTTGCTTCACGTTGTGATGTTCGGCCATTTCTGGAAAGAGACAGTAAGAACTTTAAGCACACCATTGGGTTTGGAATGTTCCGTTTCTAATGTGACAGTGGGATTTGATAACCTTTGGTGATAGTCATAGCTTTTCTGTTCCTACTTTTAAGGTTTGTTGCGTTACCATTGAAAAATTTGATAATGTCGGTGAAGTCCATGTTGTTCTCCAGGATGATGTCTCTGTAGATATCGACTAGAGCCAAGGCAATGAAGAGTACAAAGTGGCTGGAGGAGACATGCTTAGCCGCCCAAATGGTCTCCCACACTGCAAACACATCATCATACACCAGCTCTGAGGACAGAAAACAATATACAGAAGATTTAGTGGATCAGTAGCATTCACAATTAAAGGTTCACCAAATTTAACATTTCTTTATCTGTTCTGAGCATAATCCCATAATAACATTTCTGGAATTGTGTGACTTGAAGTTTTAGGGACCCCTAAAGTAGAAATGTTGATGAGTAAATGAGATGTTAATAACCAACAGGGAGAGTTGTTATCAATTGGTCAAAAAACATGGCCAATTATTTTGACATAACTTTTTTGCTTTACATACTCATACCCAGATCACCAACTTGTTTACCACTTTGAACTATTGTAATTGCTTATGTGGTTACTATCTTTGTAGATCACAAAGATCATCACTTGTAGATCATCACTAAAATCAGTATTATTTCAGCAAGGCTTTAATTACATCTCAACCAGGTCTCTCTGTTAAACTCCCAAAAGAAAAGGATAACTCATAAAAAATTTCACATAAAAATGAACTGCTCTATAAATGAAGAGGCTATTGCTGCCAAACTCTCCCATCTTGCTGACGTAAAAAAGGTTATTAGCTGTTTCTTCTGAATGATCCTCCAAAATATTTTACACTGCTGGAAGACACAGATTTACTCTCTTGTTTGAATTGACATGTGCTGCATTTTCTGTTACCTCGTTTGAAGTCTAGAAGGAACCAACGATAGCAGAAGTAGAAATGGGTGTAGTCACCGTTCTGATGCATCAGCTCAAAGAGTTCTGAGTCCAGGATCTACACAGAGATAAAAAGATGAAAAGATGAAGATGAGCTGCTCATAGCACATATTAAATGCAGAAAGTTGTTTTGTGAATCAAAGTTTCACCTGGATGAGGGATCTCATATTGGCAAAGTGAGTGTCCATTGCACCCCCATGTGGAAAGTTCTGATTCATTCTCTTCATCAGCTCAGTGAAACAGCTAAACACCAGAGCCTCTGAATAACACAGAATAGGTGGGTAAATGAAATAAAGGGAGAAAAGAGAAAAAAGAATTGTGGTCATTCTGCCTCTTTAATGAGCAATAATAATAAGAGATAGAAAGCTGAATACGGAAATGCAGTGATGAAATGCAAAAACATTGTGAAAAACTCACCATCATCCAGAATGACCAGCAGAGGGGCCAGAAGGTCACACATACCCTGCACGTAGCCAATCTCTAGATGCTGCCAGATATAACTGTGGATGGAGACTGACCATCAATTATTTACATGAATCAGCAGAACCATTTTTCTTTCATAAGCAATCCATTCAGGATGCCTGAAACAGATTCCAAGATCCGAAGGACTAAGTGACTGAGCTCAAGTTTGACTAAATAAGATCACTAAAATGACTATCAAAATGTGTAATGTGGTGTAAAACCACTATATGAATGTGGTGGGCAGTAGTGTTAGGATCTGGAACTCTGGTACATCTGTAATGCTGCTTTGTGACAATTTTTACCATAAAAATGGCATACAAATAAAACTGTTTAGGGTACCCCACCTGCACATGATGTTGCGGAGTTTCTCCAGGTTGGCCGGGGTGAAATACCAGTAGTTCCTGTCGCACCTTTGCACATCCTTGTCAATACGATGCAGGTTCAGAGTGTACAAGTCTAAGAGCTCCTGCTGCAAACACCAAGTAGCCCACACTTATACCATATGTATCAGAAAGAAAATGTGGCATTTTAAACATTTTAACGATTTAGATAAATTTAACTTGCTTAAGGTTTTAAGTCCCTGTTTACACCTAAACATTTATGCGTCTTGTATCTGAATGGTATTCTGATAAGATTTTAACCACATGCATTTACACTTGTAGTCAACTGGTTAGCCAGATTGAAATCTGACTGCCGAGTCACATGTTAATATGCAAATAGACCATCTGAATTGATTTTGAGCGAATGGATTTAAATCTCTTAAATGCATCTCGGGTGCATTTACATTTGGTTGTGGATGTGGTTAATGCCTATCCGGAAATAATCCTTATACTCAAGAGGCATGAAACAACCAAGTGTAAACGAGGTCTTAGATGACACAAATTAAGGTCATATTAAAAAAATGTTGGTATATATAAACAAATAAATGGTGTACCGAGTAAGTAGTTTCTATGGAGGGAACTTGCGAGGTGGCTGTGTTCTTTTCACTGACCACAGCAAGTGAATCAAACTGAGGATAGAGACTCTCCATTTCAGGCAGAAGGGATTTGGTGCCTTCCTGGATGCCTACCAACCGAGCAATGGGGATCTCTTCCATCTCAATGGCTGAAGGTGACTCGTCAGAGTCGGTGGCAGATGTCTCCTTGCTCATTTCCCTCATGCTGAAGGCTTCAAACACAACAGGCACCACGATCTCCTGTACCACAGGAGCGCTTGGCATTATGACCTTCTTCCAGACAGCCTCCTCCTGGGCCTTCTCCTTAACACGACTTGGACTTTGAGCCTCTGCTGCTACCTTTTTCCTTGCTCCTTGTGCTTCTTCTGTCTTTGGTCTTGAATCAATTTGATTCCCAGCAGATGACGCTATTTCGGGTGTTTGCATTTTTTCCGATTTTTCATCCTTTAAGGACTCAGATGTAAAGTCAGGAGGCATTTTTACAGTCTCTCGTCCAGTAAATGCATTGTCTTTGCCTAAAGAATTTAATGTCTCACGCTCTGTTGCCTCTGGAACTTCTGGACCATGATCTAAAGTGCTAACAGTATTAACTGTGCCAGCAGCCTGTATCAACTGTGGTGCAATACCTGCACTACCAGCTTCTGGGTGCATTCCTACCTCCGGCTGTGCTTGGAACACCTCATTTGTCTTTAGTTTCTCAGGCAGCTCTTGTTTCATTGTTACTTCTGCAGTATCCATGTCTTCCATTTCAGGAGCTTTACCACTATTTGCTTTTTCACTCTCATCTCCTGCAGGCCCCAAGACATTTCTCTCTGCCGCTTCCTTGTCCTTTGACAAGTCTGTTTTCTCCATCTTCTCATTTAAAATTTTTGGCGCAAACACTTCCACATCAGGCATTTTGGCTCTTTTGGTTGCCTCCTTCTTGTGATCGTCGATGACACTATCTTGGGTGGAGGTTTTGGCACTGAGCTCCTGCACGCCACTGTCTTCTGTGCTGAGGGAGTCTGACTGGCCTGAGGCGACAGAGAAGTTTCTGGAAGAGGGGTGACCCGAGTCAGACCCATTGGAGACTTTGGGGACCCGTTTGATCTCATCACCTTTGGGCTCGGCATCAATCTGTTCGACCTCCTCGACAGACTCGAACACCTGGAGGAAGAAGCCAAAGGGAAGCCAGCTACTCCAGGGGAAGGGGCTATAGGGAGTGATGAACTAGCAGGGACAGTTTGAGGATGGGGAATACCTGTTTAGAATTAATACTACTAATGGCTTTTTGCAATTACATTTAGCCTACTATCATTATATTATACATAACAATGCAGTGTGGGATGTACCTGTGTGTAGGGCAGGCGCAGAATACATGATTTACCTGTGTACTGCTACTGGAGTCACTCTGTAGGCAAGCTCTTTGCTTTTCTGAGCTACAGCTCTGAGACGACTGAAGATGGAGGAATAAATAGATACATACTCCGTACGTACAATAACACAACACTAATGAAGAAAAATCTGTGAATTTCATAATATGCAGCAAAGAGTGTGATGCAGTGTTTGACCACCAGGTGTCAGATTTATATTGGGAAAATAATAACAGTTTCAAGTGGCTGAGCCTGAGAGCTTCTAGTGACCTGGGGTCATGACCTATGACATCCTGGCCACAGTCATATTGCAGCCTACTGCAGTGGGTAAGTATGTACCTCGTTGCTCATGGAGGAATCGCGGTGCAGCATCCTTGGAGTGGTGCTGTCTATGCTGGCCACAGACGAGCACTTGGCTAAGGCCACGGCGTGCTGCTCTTTTTCTCGCTGCCGCACAATGGCCTCGCAGCCCAACCACTCGCTCATCGTCTTCTCGTAGCATGCTCGCACCTGCTCATCTACCTGCAGGGGTCAAAGGTCACAGTGGGCCTCAGAGTTTTGAGGAGTCGGGTACCAAGGGCTTAAGTGGACTCACTGGTTAAAGGCTTAAAGTGGGCCTGACAGAGTTAGTTATTTATATGAAAATCTAAAGCCACTGTTGCTTCACAACCAGACTATAAACGTATTTCCTTTCAAACATTTTGTTCAATTTTATTTCCAAAAAGTTAGTAAAAGGAAATCATTGTTTGTTTCATCGATGCTTATCAAGTAGCATGCGGGTGAGCAGGGCCTAAGCCAAACTCTTTAGGTGGATCTGCAATAGGATCTAAGCCGCCAGAACCAGACACTGACCTCCTTCCTATTATTCTCAGACATCCCGAACTGGTAATGACCCAGCAGGAAAGGCCAGACCTCCTTACGTATGGATGGCTCAATACCGCCGAAATACACCAACCGCAACAACTCCTGCTCATCATATGCCTTTAGAGGGAAGACCATAAACTCACACAAACAGAAGAAAATCTTGACACAGAAGTATATACGCTGAGTTGCCAGTTTATCAGGTCCACCTACCATGTAGGTCACTTTGTAGGTGTACAATGACTGACTGTAGCCCATCTGTTGCGCTGCAAAATGTATTAGCCCCCCTCTACCCTGTCCACCACCCAAATAATATCTGCTCGGTGGTGGTCTTATGGTGGTCCCACTGTGTCCACCACCCAAATAATATCTGCTTGGTGGTGGTCTTATGGTGGTCCCACTGTGTCCACCACCCAAATAATATCTGCTCGGTGGTGGTCTTATGGTGGTCCCACTGATGAACAGAGTAGAGGGGGACTGAAACAAGTGCAAATCCACTGAATATATGTTAAAATGTGTCTGGTGTAAATAAACAAACAGCTTATCAGAGATTTTGAGTGCAGAAGGATGTACATAAATGTCATCCCAACAGTGCATTGGTTTAGAATGGAAAAGGTCTGGCCAGTAATTTCCATCCATAGTGTGCAGAGTCTGGTCAGACACATCAGCGCTAATCGATTTATGCTACAATAGGGTGCAAATGTCTGTGTCTATTACCAAGATCATATGATGAAATTAGACTGTTGTATTAGTAAGACTTATGAGTCATGAGCAAGCTTTAAGAAAAACAGGCAATACATCAACATAGAGCTTCTTTGTACAAAGCACAGCACAGACTGAAAGATGCACATAAATTTGCTTTTCACTCATGAAAATGACATCTGGTGTTTAGAGACAGCACTTTCAGTCCCAGAGGCTCTGCATTAATCATTCCGCACATATTGTGCGTGCGACTAATCATGGCGATGTGTTTACAGGGTTATGAATATGCATAGGCAAGCCAATCACAGTGCGCATGCTGATCTGGGATCAGTTTCTGCAATGGTGGGCATGTATTTAATGAGCACAGGGCTCGTCAATATGTGCATGTGTTAAAAAATGCCAGTGAGAGTGAGCCTGAGTGTGTAGGTGAAGGCATGAAAATAAGCATGTGTCCGAGTCTGACAGCTTGTGTGTGTGTGTGTGTGTATATATATATAAAAATTTGTGTGCTTATGAGCGTGCATTTGTACATACACTGCAATCCTGCAGGAACTTGTGCCACATTTGCGCGGTAAGGCCTCCATACGCGTCACACGGCACATCAGGCATTACAATGGTGTGATTGACGAGGGCGGAGAGGTGTGTGCGCACCGTGGACAGGTGACGGCAATACGCCAGCCCTAAAGAACACACAGGGATGCTCAGTAAAGGAAGAGAGTTAAGTGGCAGATTCCTGTTCAGGTATGATATTAACTTACTTGTTGTGCTCCTATTTGTGGAATAAAGACGATTTATGTTGGAGATTATTTAGTTATCATACTACTAGTTAAGTTAATTACCCAGGCAAATTAACTTTGTCATTAGAGCTGAGTTTATTGGAAGGCTTTATAATATAATTGCCTATATCACATAAGGACTTAGTTTATGGAAATACAACGACTGTGACATATGAGCAGTTGGGGAGGAGGCAGTTTAAAAAAGTTGTAATGTGACATGAAGAATGAAGGTGATCTACGTAGGTATCACCAAATCCCGTGTTGTGGTATATGTAAATTGGTTCCCACATACATCCATAGAAAGCTCTGGAGATGATCTGATACTTCATGTTGTCACACAGCAGCCTCAGAGGAGCTCTGCAGAAGAGATAGACAGGCATGTTTTCAGTGTGTTTTCTTCAACTACTGTTATGTTGAATATATTGGAAGAGGTGAAATAAAATGACATAATCAAAAGTGTGCCAGCCAATAACACACAGTCATGGAGACACAGAAGAACATGTTCACCACGTCACTATATAGGCTAATCTGTATCCATCACCATTTACCATATCTCTTTACTCATATGACAGCCATAAGGTAAAACTTATTTGCGATATCTAGGAAGTAAGAAAAAACTGCGGACCTCTCGTGGTTGCAGCCATTTGGCGACCCTCCATCTGAGAAGCTTGCCTGAGAGCACGAGGACTTCCTGGGCGTTGGCTGCCAGATGTTTACCCCCTGCTCCATCAGCTCTGCAGTAGCTGGAACATACACACATTAAACGAACCACATCACACACGTCTCGAAGCTTGAGTCTGCGGCACCATGGCAGGAAGTAGCACAATTACCCAACATGCAATTATTTAGCCCAAGTTACGAGATTAGAACATGGTTGGTGAAAATTATGACATCTGTGGAGTAGATGACAAGGAAAACTGGTGATTTTTGGTATTTAAACAAACGTCTGAACAAAAGTGATACAGTGTATTTAATGCGTTGTGTAATTAAGCCTAATTAGACATTGATGTTTGCGTTTAAACGACACTTAACAAAGATCTCCGAAGTAATTTTAGTAATTTTAAAGATCTTTTATTATTATCTTATAGCTGTCTGGTTAACATTTATTTACACAACCTCCTCTGCATTTCCTAGCAACCTCTGCTATGCAGTACCCCCAATACCAAGTTTAAAATGTACAGATAAACAGGTACTGCTAAACAGTAATATTTTATAATACAGTAAAAACGTAAATAGTGATGAAAGATTAGTCAATGATCAGAAAACATGCAGACATTTGTCTATTAGGTTAGAATTATACAGTAGTATTGATTAATCCCAAGCAATTCCGCTAAAAAGCAATCGCACCAATCAATTACTGCAACCAACCCGTCCATCCCAGCAAGCGTTAGCTCACATGTTAGCATTAGCCTGATGTGGCAAAAGGATTGATGAAAACACGTGAATGACAGAACGTCAGGGAGGAGAAACATTACGGCTGGGTGAGGAGGATGATAGTGAGAAGTGTTTGGGCACCACTACAGTCTGAATCGCTGGCAGCAGGGTGGCGCCCCCAGCTGGACAGGAGCATTGAGACACAGCCACTGGAATTAATACATTAAACATGAAGGGGCCACAAAAATGAACAGGAGGAATTACATGATGTTAGTGGCCCTTGTAAATTAATAAAAGTGTTGTTGTTTTTTATTCAAACCAGTAATACATGTTTTCTTTACTACGATTCCATAATGTATTTATCGATCCATCCTCACATCTGTTTGTCCTTTCATTCATTCATTAATGTTTTTGTTTAATGTTTTCCTAAATACTATGCTAAAACGATATTTTATCCACCTATCCACATATCTGTTCATTCATTTACTCATTTATTAATTGATCCCCTGGATGAGTGGAGAAACCTGTAGAAATCTTCAAGATTATAAGAAAAGTCAAGTCTCCTTGTCGTTCTACTTATAGACATTGTAAACATAAACTGAACATATTTGTATACATATTCCTTTATTCCTCTATTTCCACACTTACCGAACTCGGACTGGCTGTTGGGGAAGACGATGCGGAAGACGTAATCGGTAGCCTCGTCCTCCTCCTTGTCCGTGTCCCCAGATCCGTGAGTTCCTCTATTCCTCAGCTTAGGAAACACTTTGCCCTAGAAGTAGAAACACACAACGAAGCTCAAACATTACTGTATAAAGGCGAGTGATAATGGCATTAATTATTCTGACATTTTCATAAGTGAGGAAATTCATTACCAGAGTCTGCTTTATAAATAACATTTATTATTATTATTATTATTATTACATTAATAAATATGAAGGCATCTTTCGCTACCAAATATTTTAATTGCTTTTGCTATCTGATATTTAAGGTTCTTTAGGCTTCTCACAGGAAGCTGAGAATTGCCAGTCCCGATTGGCCTGTTCTGGCTCTGGCCCCACCTACTTATCGACGTTTTCATGTCATTAATCATACACAATGAATCCGAAATTGACGGTGTGATTTATCAGCTTTTCATTGGTCATTTAGATGTTACCTGCTGTGGGGTAGATGGAGGTTTTTGCCCACATTCCATATATGATAAAAAGTAAAAGACACAAAAAGTGGAGATACATGTTTTTCAGTGGACAGCGACGATATGTTATCAATACCCACACCTGTTCTTCATATCTCACTACTATGTATACTTCCCTTTTTTTTAAAAGCTTGCTTGCATTTCCTGCACTTTTACTCTGTGATTTCTATAATTGTTAGATTTGAGTCTTTTTCTGTTTTCTATTTCTCAGGATTATAATTATGGATTTGGCCGGTACTACCTAAAACCACTGCATCCTGACACCTGTGTGTTGCAAATATGAGTAATGTAGCTATGTGTAAATTCAAGAAAACACATAATAGAATATCTACTAGCAATATGAGATCCTCAAATCAGATCTGCTCAGCTTCTTCACCTCATCTGATTTATGGGCTACAAATAAGATCTGACTATTGACCTATTTTGACTACATTATAATTGTTATCATTCCTATTGCTTTTAGTCCATTTTATTGACTTTAATTGACTTATTTTAGTGAACAATGATTGACTCTTGTTTGAGAAATATAATTTGACCAAAGTTTTTACTTAATGATGGAATAAAATTTTGGTAGCTGACCTTGCCTCGTTGGGACCACAGTGGTGGGTCAAGTTGCCCGTGAGGCAGCAGGCCGTTCTCTAAGCAAGACAGGAACTGCAGGAGATGGCCGCCTTGTGGGAAACGCAGCGGAGGCCTCTGGATTCCATCCTGGTTTACCATAACCACGGTGCCGCCACTGTCCACTGCAACACATACACACACAATGTACACTACCAGTCAAAAGTTTGGACACACCTGCTCATAGAAGGCTTTTCTTCATTTTTACTGTTTTCTACTATTTAGATTAATAATGAAGACATTAACACTATGAAATAACACGTATGGAATTATGTTTAAAAAAATAACTATTTTCTATTTGAAATTCTTAACAGTGTTCCTGATTAAGCTTTGCACCCTCGGCATCTTCTCAACCAGCTTCATGAGGGAGCTTCACCCAGGAGCCTTTTCTTAAACTTCCCAAATAGGCCGAGCCACTT
>JAOUQW010000026.1:13668476-13679614 GCA_028565825.1 Olivaichthys viedmensis
GCTTACCAACATGCTGGGATATGCGAAGAATCAATTTCACTGTACTGTACTTGTATATGTGACAATAAAGGAGCATTTTATTCTAACTAACTTAAAGAGCTAACAGTTAATTAGTTAGCATTCTGAGAAACTACTGTAAATCGCTAACACTAGCAGATTACAGTCTCATTTGAATCCTTCTCAAAACATAGGGAATTAAATGACATGGTAGACCGTTGTTAAGTGGCATTTCATTATTTATACTTTAAGAAATTGTGTTTGTGTGTGTTAAGGCCTCCAATACAAAGAGCTAACAGCTAGCTACTTGGCATTCAGGGAAGCAGCATTTCTAATGCCAGAGGATAGCTTCATTTTTTATCACACTCAACATTTAATGACATTTGGAAATTTGTGTGCAAACAGAGCTAGCAGCTAGCTAATTGGCATTCTGAGAAAACTACACTGCTAACACCAATAGAGTTCGGTTTCATCCTGACTTGACATCCCTGAAAAATGAATTTAATCTTGCATTATTACACCACCTGCCTTAGGGTTAGAAGATCAAAGAGAGCTGCAAATGCACATACTTTCATAAATAATGTATAAACACAGAGTAAAGAAGAATTAATTATCCATCATTAAACTCCCAGAAGTCTGCGGGTCCAGACTTACATTCCTCATTCTCGTGTTTACGTACCTTTCCAAATAGTTTCACTGTATTTACGGAATGATGAATAGGAGATGAATAACAGAATAATAAGCTGAAGTCTTCTATTATTAATGAAACAACCAAAAGTACCTATCTGCACCTTCACAGTTTTTTCACAATTGCTAACAAGCATTTTTCAGTTCTGTTTTCACTTTTTAAAAAACTCTTCATAGCATAAAAGCGCTATATGTGGACCAAATTATAAGTTGGTTTTTTTAATGATTGTTTTGACACAAAGTGCACTGTTGCATTCATTTCTCACTTGATTGCTACCGCAAAACTTTGTATTTCAACAGTATTTCAAAACTGATTCCCCTCAAGTTCAAAACCAAATGGTCAGGAGTTTGGATGTCAAATGGCAAGAAATTGGCTAAGTAACAAATATTGTACTGAACTACAAACAAACCCAAAAAATGATAATCGTCACAGACACAAAATAAAAAAGGCCAAAGGGTAATGTTCTATTTACTGTACCTGTAAGTTACAGTATATTTTTACAGTAACCACAAATTTAGGTGTATTATAGTATTAGAATTTTAGTTTCTGGCACTTTTAATGTGTAATTATTTGTTCCTGTGACGTATACCATGCTCCATTTCAGAACGTGGTAGTAAATAATGCTTGTTGGCAAGTGTAAGAAACTGTAAATGCTGTTTCTTAATAATGATTTACACTTTAATTTAAACAAGAATGAACTTGCCTTACTGCATCTATAATTTCAGTTTTGGTTTAACAATTTGTACCTCTTAACAAATTACATAGCATATTTGTACTGAATATTTACACTTGTCTTACTGCACCTTTGAATTATGTTCAGTTTTATTACGGACAGGACTTCACTCGTACACCTTTAAGAAGTGATTATTTTCATAGCAGCCATCGTTTAGCGTGCTGTACCTCTTCTCATAGTCCAGCTCTCCCATGGAGCCATTCATCAGCTGATTGGGTGTCCACTTCAGCGTCATGGTGTCGGCGGTCTGGTGCAGAGAGAGGTATCCTGGAATTGCCTCCATGTCGTCCCTCTGAAAGAATGACAACAAGCCGCCATGTTAGGAAACAGCAATATTCTTGATATGACCCTAACAACATCCAGGCTTGAATAGCAAATGATCTAAAGACGTACGCAAACCAAGGGCACTATAGAGATAATTGGACTATGCTTAAATACATTCATTTAACATCACACATGTTCTCTTTCATTATTAATTGGGACAGAGATCTGCAGACAGATGGTTCATGGTTAAATGTATTCAGCGTACACAATGGATATTAAGTCAATGATGTGTGAATAACGAAGCATCGAAGCTGATTGGCTAAAACTGACTTTGTATATAAGTAATGAATGTGTTGGTGTATTGATAGATTGATGTGTGTTTTGTTACAGTGTGTGTCACTGTTGATGTGATGGATATGTTAGTGTTAATCTGTGATGTATATGTTGATGATAGTATGTTTTTAAGCGTGTGTGTGTGTGTGTGTGTGTGTGTGTGTGTGTGTGTGTTACCGGCTGTACGAGCACGTTGTTCTTGCCGAATAGCAGTGTGGCTCTGGAGTTTTGGTGCAGAGACTCCACGTAGTCCCTCGCCGAGGGGGACGGAGATGGACGCTCGTCTATGCTACTGCTGGAGTGTCTTTTCTGGATCTGTACACATACACCACATGTATGTATATCATATAGTATAACTGCAGTGTTCAATGTACTTTTACTGACTCAAAATTATAAAACAAACTTAAATATTATTTGAAATAAAATTCATGAACTTCTTACGTATAAACCGAGAACAAAGCAGAGGTTGTAACTATAACAACAAAATACAGAGATTTCAAAATAAAATAACTGATATTTCTGGTGGTGTATAATTCTCATAGTGTGGTTTTAGTACATGTTATCCAAGTAGTAAGGCTAAAAGTGTGCCTTATATGATTTCTTTTGACAATTATATGTAATACTAAATTTCTGTTAATCCCATTAATTTTTTTTATTTGACATTATTATTCCAATGTCTAGTTTAAAGCCATGAAATTCATTAATAGTACTATTTTCGTCTTTGACCCATATAGCATGACATTAATGATATCATATTATATCATGTACCGTGATGCCGATATTTTGACACGTCACTAATTCTATCATCATGCATTAATGGTCAATGGTGTTGTGGTAAAGTTTAATGGGTAGCATTATTCTATAGCTCTATATTACAGACGCTCTCCCTCCATCTATCTCTTACTGCATCTCTCTCTCCTTTCCCTCCTCCCTCTTGCACATAAAACTGTCTCCCTCTAAATCCCTTTTATTATTCTTCAAGTCCCTCCCTTAATGGATCTGTGTGTGTTGGATTACACTAAGATAAAGACCTGAATATAATTTTTTTGTGACGCCGTTATCTATACCATAACCCATATTACTATTTCAGATTTACTAATCATGGTATACCTTCATACCCATTGATACCCATGTTGTGTATTGTTGCAGTATTACATTTTCAGTTCACCTCAGCCTGAACATTAACACACACACACACACATAAATGAGCGCACACTTATATTTATACCTGTTTATCTCTTTTGCAGTATGTTATCTCTTGCTCTGTTTCAGAGTGACTCAGCGTTAGAGAGAGTGTGTGTGTTTATTGGTGCGTCAGAAATGTGGTCTCAATCAGTATCTGCCCATGTCTGGCCCTAAGCCCAGCTCTGCGCTTGTGAGTATGTTTGTGTGTGTGTGTGTGTGTGTGTGGTGTCACGTTGCCATGCCACGGGACTGTAAGAAGCGGTGTGTGTTGTAAGAGAGAGAACCAGGAGGTATGTATGTAAGTATGACAGAGCAACACAAAATCCTAAAACCAGATATGAGCTGCCAACTTCAAAAATGACAAGAGATGAGTCTTCAACGAAACAGATTCAATTGTCCCTTCAGGCAAAAGTCTTGCACAGGACAAAGAGGAAAAGAAATTAAATTAAATTATCTAAGACGCTGACCTTATCAGCTGTTAGCCTGTCAATCAGCATCAAATCTCATAGCATTTAATTATCAGCCAATTCTCACATTTTTTTCCACAAGCCTTCAGCCCTGTTTAAATAAAGCAGGAGTGAAATAATTGGCTCCTGAAGCTTAAATCTGATTTGTTTTTGTGTGGTAACCAGATTGAAACTGTGTTTCGCTGCAAAGAGCAAATGGGAGATGACATGGCAAAATTCCTTTTATGGCAAATCCTCCTGTAAGAGGAAAACAGGGTGCCTAATCTTCGTATAATGTTACTCACTTAATTTTACAAGCTCATCGAGTATAGTGTGTTTGGTGCAATGTGTTAGGAGCGTGTTTTGCACAGCGCATTTGGTACAGTGCGGTGTATATTAGGGCTGTCAAAACTAATTTCACCATTTGAATACTATAAGAATTTACATAATTTTTACATATTCGAAGGCAAAAATGCACATTTGAATGTTTAAGACACAACTCTATAGAAACACGTTTCTCAAACAATTTTGGCCAAATTACCCTGTCGCTTGCCGTAGGAAAAGGGGTGTGTCAGTAGTTGTAAGTAACTGAAATTCGAATGCAATTTTTAAAGGTATTTGAAAGTGTATTGAGTACCGGTGCAGTGTTTGGTATAGTGTGGGGTATGGTGTGGTGGATATGATGTGGTGGGTATGATGTGGTGGGTATGGTGTGTTGGGTATGGTGTGTTGGGTTGTACTCTGTTGGACACATATTGGGTACAGTGCAGTGTGGTGTTGGGTATGATGTGGTGGGTATGATGTGGTGGGTACGGTGTGTTGGGTACGGTGTACTAGGTATGGTGTGTTGGGTACGGTGTGGTGGGTACGGTGTGGTGGGTATGGTGTGTTGGGTATGGTGTGCTCGGTATGGTGTGGTGGGTACGGTGTGGTGGGTATAGTGTGGTGGGCTGTATTGTGTTTGACACACAGATGTTGGGTACAATGTAGTGGCTACGGTCTGGTGGGTACGGTGTGTTGAGTACGGTGTGTTGGGTTTAGTGTATTGGGTACGGTGTGTTGGGTATGGTGTGCTGGGTACGGTGTGTTTGGTTGGACGCAGATATTGAATACAGTGCAGTGTGGTGCTGGTTGCAGTCTGTTGAGAATGATACAGTGTATTTTGTACAGGGCGTAGTGTGTAAGTTGCAGTGTATTGAACAAAGTGTGTTGAGTGTAGAGTGTGTTTATTAATGTCACTCACACACAGTGCGGGTCTCTTAGTGGGCGAGTCCTGTCTGTAGTGCACGCTGTGGATCCTGTGTCTCTGCACCAACTCATCAGCCGAGGGGTCCGTCCAGAAATGATCAGCCGTCTTCATCTTAGTGTACTCCAATGCACACGGGCCCACTGAGGGGGAGTGATGGACAGAGATGATGAAGAGGGATGGAGAGAAGAGTAAGAGAGAGAGAGAGTCTGTAGAGTCTCTAGAGTTGATCTTTTTGTCACTCATTAAATGCAATGACAGTAACAGCCCTGAATGATTCACACTGATATAGAACTAAGGGCTTGATGATTAATATCGGTATGACGGTAATCCGTGATAAAGACGTGTCATCATCATACCAAACAATAAGGAATGTCATTTCTGCTCCCAATTAATAAGTGAACAGACTGAACAGGTACCTAACAGTGACGCAAGTATGGGGCCGTCCACCGGGTCCATTAGCACGGCTTCTTTTTCATAATACTTACTGAAATCAGGATAAAAATTATTATTAATTCCATTAGGGTAAAAAAAAGTAATTACAATAAAATGTTGAAAATGTGTGTGAATAACATATATCCATCCATCCATTTATCCTCTGCCACCATTTCCTCTCTTTCTTTCTGTCCGTCATTAAAACCCTCATTCCAAAAGTCACTATAATACACTGGTGAAAATCTATCACTCCTCTGTATCCCGATCTCTCTTCTTCTTCTTTCTCTCTATCCATCACCTGCTGTTCTCCACCAGGTACAAAACGATCTTGTCAAGGACTTTCTCGATGAGAGCCGTGCGGATCCAGAGGTGGCGAGCTGCCTGGGAGGAGAGGCCGGGGAGCCGAGGGGCCAATTTACGGGAACTCTCACTGTACGAGCCCACCTGAGCCTTTCTACAGAGAGAGAGAGAGAGAGAGAGAGAGAGAGATTAAGGGTGAGGGTGTCATTAAGAGATTAATGACAAGGATGTTTGCCTCACTAGAATTACAACTAAATTGGATAAAATCTTTAGTGAATAGGTTCCACTGGAGTCTACTGCCCAAACACACACACACACAAACACACAATTACAGCGTAAATTGTCCCTATTGTAAGAGACGGCTCATGCAAAGCCTAAATCTATAGAAAATCATACAGCTTTGTGTTTCTGTGAAGTGTTGTACTGAATGCTAAGTGTACAGAATATGGAATATTGTAGTTGCAATGTTGTAGCTGTTTGTATTATGTACTATTATGTACTGTAGTTGTTTTTATGTGCCACTGTGAACCCTGTTGTTTAGTGTTGTACTGAACATTGGACTACGTCATTTAACATTGTACTGAATGGTAAACTTCATAGTTTAGTGTTGTACTTAACAGTGAACCCTGTAGTTGTGTCGCACTGAACTTAAACTCCATAGTTGTTTAGTGTTCTGCTTGATGGTGAACGCTGTAGTTTAATATTGTACTGAACGGTGAACTCAGTAGTTTAGTGTCGTACTGAACAGTAAACTCAGTAGTGTAGTGCTGTACTGAACAGTAAACTCAGTAGTTTAGTGTCGTACTGAACAGTAAACTCAGTAGTGTAGTGCTGTACTGAACAGTAACTCAGTAGTGTAGTGCTGTACTGAACAGTAACTCAGTAGTTTAGTGTCGTACTGAACAGTGAACTCAGTAGTGTAGTGCTGTACTGAACAGTAAACTCAGTAGTCTAGTGTCGTACTGAACAGTGAAGTTTAGTTTTGTAACGTTTTGCATTGTGTGTATGTGTGTGTGTGTTTATATCTGTGTGTTCTTGTGCTCTCACTTGCTCTCCAGCAGCTGCTCCAGTTCCTGAGCTTTGCGGCAGAGCTGCTCGGCCGGAGCAAAACTCTTCCCCACTTTAGTGAACAGAGCTGCGACTTTGTTACTGCGCAAAAACCCAGCCGCCCTCCGCCTCAGGCCGTGCAACATGCACGCCTCCACAGCAGCTACACACACACACACACACACACACAGAGAACAACAGGAACTGATTATTGTGTGAAAAATATCATTACAATATCATTACAATATCACAAAGGAAAGAAATACCCGAGAGTACGTATACACAGACATAAACACACATTCACCTGTTCTGTTGTATACACTCACTCTCTCACACACACACACACATACACACACACACAGAGAGAGAACAACAGGAACTGATTATTGTGTGAAAAATATCAAGTGACATTACACTGGAGAAACTCTACAGGTGAGTGGTGAAGTTTGCGCACACACACAAACACACAAAGGAAAGAAATACCCAAGAGAGTACGTATACACAGACATAAACACACATTCACCTGTTCTGTTTTATACACTCACTCTCACACACACACACACTCACACACACACACAGAGAGAGGGTAAAAAATGAAGGTATCCACACAGGAATATTAAAACCCACACACACACACACACACAGAGGAAAGATATATTGCATATATTCAATCACCACACAGGCAGCTCTCCAGGACACAGAGGCACACACTCACACACAGAGTGTTACGTGGCAGAGTGTGTGTGTGTGTGTGTGTGTGGCACTGTTGACTCTTGGGTCAGGGGGGGGCTGGGAGGCCTGTGTAACCATGGCGACCACCTCCGACAGAGCGCACTCACCGAATCATTTTCATCATCATTGCTCTCTATCTCTCTGTCTCTCCCTCTGTTTCTGTCTCTCTCTCATATAAGTTTATGCACCTTTGTCTCGGTCTCTCATTTATTTTCTTATATATGTATAGTGATGATAAATATAATGACATTCAAGTATAATTTCTATCTATAATTTCAAAAAATAATGTCTCTCTCTCTCTAGTCCAATTTTGCTTTTCATATCTTTTTCATTCTTATATTCTACCTGTCCCTGATCCTCTTATCTTGCCTTTTTTTCTCTCAGAATCGCCGCCCTCCATTTATCTGTTTTTTGCATTAGTGTTGTGGGCATTTATTCACTTTCTCTTTCTTTTCGCCACAGTCCTTTGCTGACAAAACATACACTCAGTGACTACTTTCTGATACTACGTTACTAGGTACACCATATAGATCACTTTGTAGGTGTACAACTATTCATTGTAGGCCATCTGTTGCTCTGCACAATGTATTAGCCCCCCTCTACCCTGTCCATTTATGATAAGGGACCACTGCGGAGCAGATGTTATTTGGGTGTTGGACCTTTTTGGGTTGAGAAACAGTCCACCAACCAGAAATGATGACACTGAAACTAAAAGCTAGAGGATGATTAAACCACACTAACTGTACACCTACAAGGTGACCAACAAAGTAGGGGTGTCTAATAAAGTGGCAGTAAGTGAACACAGTGTTTAAAACCCCAACAAAAACACAGCTGTACCTGATCCACCATCCAAATAATATCTGCTCAGCGCTCATAAATGGACAGGGTAGAGGGGGGCCAATACATTGTGCAGAACAACAAGTGGACTACAGTCAGTAATTGTACGCCTACAATGTGACCTGATAAAATGGCCACTGAGTTCTGCCTCTTTGTAAATTTCTCATTCATACGTGTCTGTCCATCTCTTTCAGTAATTTGCTTCTCTCTTTTTTCGTTCTTAATTTGTCTGCTTTCTTTAATCCTCTCTTTTGATTCTGTTATACTTCTCCTTTTGTTCTCATTTCTCACTCTGTGTCTGTCTGTCTCTAGTCCAGTTTCACTCTCCATTTATCTTGCTTTTCATACTTTCTTCCTCTCTCTCGCTCATGTTTCTCTTTACATGTCACTAGACCAGTGTGTGTCTCTCTCACTGTATTGGCTCTGATTGTCTCTCTCTGTAAGTGTCTCATAGACATTTCTCTTTCTCTGTATGTTGCCTGTTGCTCTTTCTCTTTATATGTATGTGTGTGTGTGTGTGTGTGTGTGTGTGTGTGTACATGCGTGCACATATGGCGGGAGGTAATACAGAAGGAGAGACTCTATTTCTTCTGAGACATTAAGAGAGAGAAACACAGACTGGCTTTAATTTTTTACTTTATATTTGATTTATTTTTACTATTATGATGGATGAAGTCCACACCTCCAACAAGATCTGCCTCACATACACACAAACACACAGACAAAATAGGCATATCCCTCCTCATTTTCTTCTACTTCATCCCTCTGTTGTCCTCCTCATCGTCCCCCCATTTTCCTCCTCTTTATCCCCCCATTTTCCTCCTCTTTATCCACTCATTACAGATTGTCACGCGCACCGCAGCGTGGTGCAGGAGGCGTGGCCGAGTTCCCTGACGCCTCTGGAGGCGTTGCCGGCCGCCGGGCACGCAACCGAAAGAGGGCATTGCGCCCGCGGGCCTGGGGCCCCCTGAATAGCCTATGCTAAGGAGGGGGTTCTGTTCTCGCACTGCGGTGTGCGTGATGGCATGTTGCGGTCGCTAAGGCGATGAGCACCACCTGCCTTTGTTGACGTTTTGTCTGTTCCCCGTCACGTGTCGTAATTGTATCCACCTGTTCCATTTGATTCCCCGTTAGCGCCCCTATAAAAAACCTTCGTGTTCCCGTCCAGTCTGTCCTTGAATGTTTCGTGTCATGTTGTGTATAGTTTGTATTCTAAATAAATATATTGTTTGAACGGCTATGCGCCTGTGTCCTGCCTCCCCGCGACTCTGTGACACTCCTCTTTATCCCCTAATTTTCCTCCTTTATCCCCTCATTTTCCCTTACATGTCCCTGTTGTTCTCCTCTTCATTCCACTTTTTCTTCCTATTTATTTCTGTTTTCCTTCTCTCCATCCCCTTGTTTTTCATAAACATAACTGCATCATTGTCTTCCTTTTCATCTCATTATCACTTCATTTTCGTTTTCCTCTTCATCTCCGATTTCCTCCTTTTTCTGTTTTTTTCTCTTCATTCCCCTTTCACCTTCATTGCTGTTTTCCTCTTTTTCATCTCCTCCTTTTAATCTTTTCTTTTCATCTCCCCATCTTCCTCCTTTTCATGTCTTCATTTACTTTTATTCATCCCCATTTTCCGTCTCTTCACCTCCCCATTTCGTCCTCCTCTTTATCCCTCTATCAGAAGCAGCTGGAACCTAGACACTGCTGTGTGAGTTGGAAAAGTGTGAGTGTGTGAAAGTGTGTGTAATGCGGCGGATCAGAGGAGCGGCACACACACACACAGCCTGCAGGTGCACAGAGTCGAGCACCATCTGTGGCCCACACACACACACACCAGCCTGAGCTATCTGTTTTTACAGTGCCTTCTTATTACTTCTTTCATGTATCATATTTAATTTCCTAAATTAATGTGCTTTAGCTGGGTGTTTACAAACCGGAGTTGGTGTGTGTGTGTGTGTGTGTGTGTGTGTGTGTGTGTGTGTGTGAGAAAAGGTCATGTCTAACAGGTGCATTACTGTAATAGAGATCACTGGAGCTCTGTGTGTGCTGTTTGTGCTGTTGAAGCCGAGTGAATGTAATTACACAGTTTTTACACACACACACACACACACACACACACACACAGCCAAAGAGCTTAAAAAACAGATATAAAAAGGCTGTTAGATTAAGATTAACAAGATATGGGAGAGAGAGAGAGAGAGAGAGAGAGAGAGAGAGAGAGAGAGAGAATATAAATTCTAAATTAGTAGGAATTCAAGTTTTTATTTTAGGTTTTACAGTTAATAATAATATTATTAGGCTATTTAAAGCCATGATTGCCAACACCACTTCACTATCCTTAGCCGTTTATAACTACTAATTAATTAGCCTGATTATTATTATTGTTATGAGTGCACACTCCGCCCCTTACCTTGCCTTAACCATTTATAACTTTACACACTATGTGGCGCTTGTGGATTTTTTTCCCCGAATGTGCAATTGTGAGAATCAGTCAATTAGAACTATAAGCTAACAATTAAATTGAATATTTGTTTTTTTATTTAACGAGTATTAAAAAAATTAAAATAAAAATCAATCTGGATTTAAAAAAAAAAGACAAGACACAAAGGACTCATTTGAAACTTAGTTAAGTCCAAACCTATTTAAGCTAGCAAATTATCTTATCTACAAACCTTATCGATGTACAGTATCTATAAATGTGTTATTATTATTATTTTTACATTATTCATAATTTTACATTATTTATATTATTATTATTGTACCTAATATAATTTTTTGTTCAACAGTAAATTGTTTGTTTAAAGTTCTACAAACTTTAAAATCTTCATCTTATTATCATTATTTATTTATTTTTCTTTACAGTTTTTCTGAATTGCTAAAACACTAAACCCCATTCT
>JAOUQW010000026.1:13679714-13696452 GCA_028565825.1 Olivaichthys viedmensis
GTACAAATATGTGTGTGTGTGTGTGTGTGTTTTTTAGATGTTGTATAAGACTTTCTGCAGTGTGTGTGTCTGTGTGTGTGCATGTGGGTGTGTGCATGTGTGTGTGTGTGTGTGTGTGCATGTGTGTGTGTGGGTGTGTGTGTGTGCATGTGGGTGTGTGTGTGTGTGTGTGTGTGTGTGTGCATGTGGGTGTGGGTGTGTGTGTGCATGTGGGTGTGTATGTGTGTGTGTGTGTGGGTGTGTGTGTGTGTGTGTGTGTGCATGTGGGTGTGTGTGTGTGTGTGTGTGCGTGTGCGTGCGTGTGTGTGTGTGGTAGGTGGGAAAGAGTGGCGCGCGCGTTATTCCAACGTGGGTCTTCACCTCGAGCGCTCAAACCCGCAGCATGGTTCTGCCTCTCAGCGCGCGCTCCTCCTGAACCGCGCTCGTTGCTACTGTTCTCCAACTTTTGTTTAAACTGTGGGAGTTTTCGTGACGACATGCCCCATCCAGAGCAGGCTGCGAGCGCGAGCCCCGGCTCGATCCCCGTGCCCGGGGTCCTGCACACGGAGGCGCGCGACAAATGGACCAAAAAGATGGACTTCCTTCTGTCCGTCATCGGGTTCGCCGTGGACCTGGGCAACGTCTGGCGCTTTCCCTACATCTGCTACCAAAACGGGGGAGGTAAAGAGCATTTACATTGAATAGTGCATTTTTTAAATTGAGGGTTTTTAATCAAATAAAATAAAAAAAAGAGAGACAGGAAAGTATAGAAAGTCCAAACTGAATTAACATCTGTCCATGGTACTGAACCAGAACAAATCGAAATAATTATCTGACTCATTAACAGGATAAGGAATATTAATATTAGACGTATGTTGTTTCGTAATAGAAATGTTGGCTGTTTGCTATAACGTTTTTTTTTTCTTCATAGTAATGCTTTAAGCCAAACGTGGATGTAAATGAACGGAGAATGCTCGCCATGCCTTTGTCCATGGTGCTGAATTTGGATTATTTCGCATTTTAAGGACAGCAACGGTATCAAGATGAATAAAATAAAATTAAATAAAATTTACCACAAAACATTTACAATTTTTATATTTGTATTTACAGTCTTTATTTTTATTTTTTTAAATAATATATATATATATATTTTTTTTTTTACTTTTTTTATTATTAGTGCAAAACTTTTTCATTTTATATTAATGTCCATCAAATAGAGGAAGGAAGAAATTGAAGGAAAAAAAACTATGGAGGTGAATTTAGTTTTGTCTTTTATTACGCACAAGAGTATTGTTTACTATGGGTCAATAACCAATCATTTTTAAAATATATGGATTTTGTCTTTAAATATAATTCAAAATTAAATTGACAATTGATATGAATAATTATGTTGTTTTGTAGCAGAAATTTCTATGAGAAGAAAAATTTAATAAAACATTTTGTCCTTAGAAATTCATGGGTTTACATGAAATGTAAAAACAAGTTTTTACCCCCCAAAGTGGGACACTTTCAGTTCATAACGTTAAAGGAAAGAAAAAAATCTAAAATAAATCTATGTTTGCATCAATCAGATTAACCTATGATCCCTTTAATCAAAATGGTCATAAGTTAGATCCAATATTGTTTCTTAATTGGCTAAGATTGGTTTAATTATATTGCATTTAATTGTAATGACTAACAATAAGGAACATTTGATAAACAATAGCTGAAAGCTAATTATTATAAATTATTAATATTTTTAAAAGTAATTCTAGCCTACCCTTCATCTAATCCTAATGTTGCTTTTATTAGATAACTATATCTATTTGAGTGAGGAAATCAATAAAAAAACTTTTCATTAGACATGACTGAATTATCTTCAAGAATTAAAACAGGATGGGGTGTATACATTTGATTGGTGACATATCTATATCATGGTATATTGGTGCTGGACAGATCTATCACATCTATGTCATGTGATGTGGTTGCTCAGTGTGGCAGGCTGATGGGCCATCATCATCACCTTCTGGCGAATTTATGCGGCAAAGAGAGAGAGAACATTTGACAGCAGTAACTGATTTGTACAACTTTATTGTTGTCTCCATCTTCTTCTCTTTTCCATCTTGATGAGCCTCAAACAGAGACACCAATGACAAGCTAGACAGCTCCCAAATGCATCCCAGGTGCATGTCTTGAGGCGCTGAGGTGCTCCACGTGCGGCAAAACTTGTCAAAAAGCATCTGCTTGTAGAATGAATGGTCAACTAAAGACCAGGTGAAGCACTGGCTCCAATGATAGAACCTTCTTCAGGTGACCAAAGGCAGCCTCAATGGCAGGGTCCATCTCACCTTCTCTGGCTGGCCCTTTTTTGTGTCATGTCTGAGAAAGGGAAAGCTAATGAGGAGAAATGGAGAACATAAAGTCGGTAATACCCAGGCAACTCAAGAAACACACGTACCTGTTTTTTGGTGGATGGTTGGGGAAAGTTTCTGACAGCCTCCACCTTATTGTTTTGTGGCTCCACTTATTGTTCTGTCAGCCCAACCCTTTGTATTCAATTCAATTCAATTCAATTTTATTTGTATTGCGCTTTAACAATAGACATTGTCACAAAGCAGCTTTACAGAAATACGGATGTAGATCTAGATCCCTAGATCTTGTATTGCCTGCAACACCTTTCAGGAGTGGACCAGAGGTTCAGTCAATGATATCATCCAAACAGGCCGTGGCATAGCATTGGTAGAGCCACTGCACAATGTCCCTATGGAGCCCGAAAGGTAGGTCCCAGTACTGCCAGTGCATGCTAGGTGTACTAAAGGTCATCTTGGGGTGGGCTTCTCCTCTTATATGTTCTTGGCGGTATGGCCATTGAGATGGCTTTCCACAACCCTATAGCCTCAGGGTGTTGTGTGGCATAGTCAACCATTACCAAGATGTATTTGTTGCTCTGTGTTGAATAAGGCAGCAGTTCTACCAGAGCCACACCCAGATATTTGAAGAGTACAGGTGCAACATGATGGCTTGTAAAATCAGTCCCAGATCTGTACGATGGTGGCTTCCTCCATGTTGCTGCTCAGGGGGGGTGTTTTGTGTTTATGATCACCAGAAGCTCGTTAAGCTCCCCGCGGCACTGGGCAAGGTAATATAGGAGGCTAACCTGAATAATGAAGTATTCTGCGGTAAGAGGTTGTTGGAACGGGGCTCCCCTTCAATCACCATGACCTGTGTCCAGCAGTGGCAGAAGTGGTCCTCAGGTCACTGTTCTTTGTCAAAGCTGCTTACAGCTTGCACCTGCTGTAACAGATCACAGAAGTGTGGTCGGTTTAGTCACCTTTGGAGTCGGCCTCATCTCCTGCGAAGTCCTCCACCAAGAATACCATGGGAGCCCAAGGTAGGCGGCTGCTGGCTGTGCGAGGCAAGCTTCTCTGTTAGCATGATGGTGGTGGTGAGGTAGTGTGCAGCAGCTCGTCAAAGCCTGGGAAGTTCTGGCCTAATAGTAGAGGCACTATCAGAGACTTTGTCGCTCCTACAAAAAATAAATCATGCCCTCTTGGTTGGTGCAATGCCAGGCAATGCAGGCAGATGGACCAGCATTACTGGGATGCCAGAATCCACTAGCGTCCAGACCAGAATTCCCTCCACCATGACCATGCACGTTAGTTTCTCCCCTTCCTTACCTCCATGAAGGTTGTAGGTAGCCACCTCAGCCACTGCCCCAGCATTGAGTGATTGTGCTTCGCTCTGCCCTGGGAGCACATGCATTTGTGCACAGTTTTTAATCTGTCAAGTGTGTTATTGGCATCACTATTTCTGGTGCAGACTATGCTTCCCCACAAGGCCCATACTCTAATTCCTGACACTAATGCTCTTGTTTTTTAGGCGCCTTTCTCATCCCCTACGCCCTCATGGCCATATTTGGTGGTGTACCACTCTTCTACATGGAGCTTGCTCTGGGTCAGTTCCATCGCACTGGTGCCATCTCCATATGGAAACACATTTGTCCCATATTCAAAGGTAATACACACTTTTTGATCTTCTGAGGTCAAAACATATTGAATATAGTGATAAATAGAGGAGGATCCATATGATAAATTAGTGGTATGACAATTGTACAATCAATATCATGAATTTCAATTACTTACTTTAATGTAATGCAATTTTTGCCTCTTTAAAAATTAGGTGACCTTCTTTAAAAACCTTGTAGCAGATTTCAATTAATGTTCTGCTCCTGGAAATTTTGTAATGTCATTATATATACTGGTAGCCTATATAAATGTGTTTGCAATATAACTATTTCAGATTCAGATTCATGAATGTCATACTGGAATGTTGTCACATTGTCAGGACTCACACACAGGTTAGGATGCAAGCGCAGGTTTATTCTCAAAAACACAAAGCAGACAAGTTGTGAGGGCAAGGCAATCTCATAAACGGAAAACAGGCAGAAGGTCAGGTGATTAGCAAACAAGATTTCAGAGACAAAGGCAGATAATTAGTAATACAGGCAAGGTCGTAATCAAGAGATCGATAGCAATATAAATTGTTTGTTAAAGTTTGTGTGTGGGCTACCTTTCAAACATGTTCAGCACTGCAGAAGCACTTATCCACAGAGCTGCCATTAATGTAGGACTCTATGGGACCAATGGTGGTAGGAATAAGCTCTTGGTTGGTGCTTTCCACTTGGGTTGTGGGTGGTACCCTGAAATTAGGCTTACGGTTAATCACAGTTTCTCCAGGAATTCTCTCCAAATTCTGGAGGTGAAGTCCATGATGGTGTCCTCTCGGAGACCATATTGCTGGAAAACCAGTTTAAAGAGAATCTCTACGACCTGGAAGGCAGTGGGTAGAGCTAGTAGAGAGATGACATGGCATGCTTTAGAAAAACAATCAACTACAACTAGGATGTTAAGGGAACTTTCAGACAGATGGTGGTAGATCAGTGACAAAATCAATGGAGAGGTATGAATATGGCTGCCAAAGTATGGGTAGGGCCAAATGCTGTAAATGTAAATGTAAGTGGATAGGGGAAACAGTTTCCTGGAAGGAAGAGCCTAGGGATTTGGTAGTAGCACAGGCACTGCTAGACTGAACGTATCTGGAGACATCATGTGCCAAGGTGGGCCATCAGTACTTTTGGGATATAATCTGAGTGATGCATGCCATACCTGGAGATCCCATAGGCAGAGTGGTTTGTGCCCAAACTAGCAGATGGTCTCTAACTGTGCTGGGAATGTAAGTCTTGTCTGCTGGCCAGGAGGCTGGGCGTGTTGAAGCCATTTAAGAAGCTGCATTTTTTTATTCAAAGAATGATGATCTAATAAAATAACCAATTCAGCCTTATTTAAATAGTTCTAATAAGAACACTTGCTGGCATTCTATAAGCTGGCAACTGGTTTTACCAATGCTGTTAAGAAGCTTATTATTTCTGATACTCAGGTTACCAAACCAGCTGATAAGTGCAAATGTCAAAACCGACTCAATAAAAGATTTAATAAACAAGATAATAAGCTTTGAGCACACCTTAAAAAGTTAGAGACCATCTCTGTTGGGCCATAGGATGAAAATGTACTGTACTGTACTGTACTGTACTGAGGTACTTGTAATTATTAACCCCTTCTATTAGTGTTCCACCAGTCACTGTTGGATGTTAACCTCTTGTCTAAAGTCGATCACCATCTCTTTAGTTTGATCAATATTAAGCTTTAAAAATTAGCCCTTACATCAGAGCACAAACACGTCCCAAATCAGATCATGACAATCGTTTCCAGGCTTGCAGAAGTTCCCATGTGCCCACTTTTATGGAACACTAACAATAGGTTGCTTGTGCTGTTGTTCTCTTGTGCGTCGAAGTATATGGTTAAATCCATTACCGCCAGGCTGGAGGGCTGATTTCCTCCCTTTGGTTTCCTCAGGCATCGGTTTTGCTATCTGTATCATCGCGTTGTACGTGTCGTTCTACTACAACACCATCATTGCGTGGGCGTTGTTCTACTTCTACTCCTCGTTCAGCAGCACCCTGCCGTGGACGAACTGCGACAATGCGTGGAACACGGAAAACTGCACCAGCTACTTTGGCAAGGATAATGTGACGTGGACTAACTACTCACGCTCACCTGCCGAGGAGTTTTACACGTAAGTGCATGTAAGTGGCAAAGAATAAAAAGATATTCAGAGAGGAGGTGAGAAACAGGTTTTGAGTCAGCAAAATTGTTTCTGTTCCTAATTAACCTACTGGTCTGAAACTGTGGACAAAATAACTTCATGTTAATAATTTCAAGAGCCGTAGGTCGGGTCGGGTCATTTACTGCCACAACTCAAAAACTCATGTTATTTATATGACCACCATTAAAAATGTGAACATTGAGGCTTTTTAAAATCTTTTTTTTTTAAATAGTGAAATCAATATCACAACCACAAATTACAAAGATCATCATTGCATTATTGCTAATGCGTTGCTAATGGTAACAAAACTGCCTTTGAGTATGTATATAAATAAAAACAAATCTACTGTCTTGTACATAATTGTGGTCTAGGACAATATATTTGTGCTGTGTATAGAAGCTGAATGAATAGATGGTAAATGTTTGCAACGCCAGAAATAAAACCTGCAAATGGTTCAGAATGATAGTTACTTAGCTACGTGCATCACCAAATGCACCAAAACCGTAATTTAAAAACTTTTTTTAATAACTATTTTAAAAATGAAAAATAATAAAATAGAAAAAAAGAAAAAAGAAAAGTTTAAATAAGAGTGGTGCAGCAAAAACATCAAGCAAAAAAAAAAGGGCAAGTCTCATCTGAGAGAAAGACAGACAAAGAAATATAATGACTGAACGAAGGTGTAGATTTTGGGAGTGCACTGGTTCTGTGTGAGCAGGAGGAATGTGTTGGAAATTCACGAATCGGAGGGTTTGGAGAACGTGGGTGGGATCCGCTGGCAGCTGATGCTCTGCCTTTTCCTCATCTTCACTATCGTCTACTTCAGCCTATGGAAAGGAGTCAAAACATCGGGCAAGGTACACCACACACACTTATAACTTAAAACCAAATTTTAATTGTATGAATACTACTGTACTAATAATAAAAAACATGAATAAACTTATTTAGTGGAAAACACAACAAGTAAATCCATTCATTGTAAAATGATAATAGTGATACAAAAGATTTTATGACAAAAAACAAACAATCTGCCTTTTTTTCCTGTCTATCTCTCTCTGACTGTCTGTCTGTCTCTCTCTCAGGTGGTCTGGGTCACGGCCACTCTTCCCTACGTGGTGTTGTTGATTTTGTTAATCCGCGGTGCGACGTTACCCGGAGCCTGGAGGGGTGTCGTCTTTTATCTCCAGCCCAAATGGGAGAAACTTAAGGACACAAGTGTGAGTTCTACACACACACACACACACACACATACGTAGCTTTAGGTTTTGAAACAAATTTTGTGTTTGTGTTTAAGGCTATTATTTTGAGGAATTCGCAATTTAAAGACCATTTTTTCATTTTTCTTCAGCATTGGTTTTAATGCATCACTATGGTACCTTGGCATATTGGAACATTCTGTTTTCCATTAATATGTGAAAATGAGCTCTTACTGCAAATGAACTAAGCGCAAAACAAGAGTCCTTATTAGAATTCATACTAACGCTCATGCGCCAAAAAAGAAGCGTCACTAGAAAAGAGAATGTCATAACTTTGGGCTATTGTATCTCATTCAGTAGCTGGTTAATAGTCTGGCTCCGAGTGGTGTAACAGTAAAAAGCTAATCTTATCGTTGGGGAAACGTGAGCTTGAATCCCAGTGATGCCACCGCCATCTGTGGCCAGAAGCTCATGTATACGGCTTTCCTCTGAGACTGTTCACCTGTCCTATGAAACTGAAACAGCAGCTGAAAACATGCGATGGCTGGCTTTACGTGTCTTGGAGGAAGCACGTGTTTGCCATCACCTTACCCAATTGGTACGCATCGAGTGATAGAGGAGGCTCAGCTAGTTACCGAGTAAATTGGGGAGAAAAATTGGGTAAAAATTCATGTCAAATGTCTAAATGTTACTCTACATAAATTAACACATTTAACTGAAGCCTGACAGAGAGCAAAGTGAATCTATACGCATATGACCTCTAGCTATAGGTTACAGATAATGTAACTAACTTTACACTTTATTTCATTACACAATCATTAGAATATTACATTTGTAACCCGATTCACTTCTTGTCATAATTTAACACTCAGTGTTAAAAAAACCCGAAAACGTATGCCCTTAGTGCGTTTGGAAGTCTTTTAAATGGAAATGAAAATTAAATAAATATCAAGAAGTCCTGTTAGAAGGAATTCTCTGCATTCCAGCAATGGTCAATTATGAAAAATATCAAATCAGCACTCATTGTACTCAGGTGAAGTCAAATGTTTGTCTGATGAACAGTGAAATATTACATTGTAAGCCTGAAGGCTGCTGTTTTTTCCCCTCCGCTGCAGGAAATGCAGATGAGGCGCAGGAATAAAGCGCACCGTTAATCAGATGCGTAATTGGTTCACAGTTGCTTTCCTTTATGAAAGGCTCTCATACTCTCTTTCTCTGACTCATCACACACACACACACACACACGCACACACACACACACACACACACACACATTCTCTCTCTTACTGCTCTTGCCGTAGATGGGTCTTCAGATGTTTCCTAATACTATCAGTCACACTTCAGCATTTACATGAATCTGATATTGTTTCCCTTTCCACATGATTACTTCAAGTACATAAACATTATGAAAATTCATAATCATTTTTGAACAGTAACATTTGTTCTGACAGCACTAATAGAAATAAATTCGTAGTGCTTTTCATGATGGATGAGTATGTTTTACAAGCTGCACTTGGTCATCTGGTATGTTTTCTTAAAGAAGTTGCATAGTTTAAGTCCACTCCTGTTCTTCTCTTCAAAAAAGAACCCTGCTGCAGCAGAAGATGTTGGGGGTCAACGATACTCCTGTCTCAAAGCTTCCTCAATATATTCGTGCATAGCAGCATTTTCTGGTGTCAAATAAGGGAACACTGTACCTGTAGAGGAAGTGGAACCCAAAAGGAGGTCGGTTGCACAGTTTCAACTCCAACGTCGGGGTAACTGCGATGCCTTCGGTGTATTGAAAACTTCTGAGAGATCCTGGTATTATAATGGAATTTGTGTTGGTGTAGTGGTTTTAGGATTTTGACTGGCCATTGTGCGACAGAGTAATGAGATGAAAAACATGCTCCACTGCATGATCTTCTTAGTCTTCCAGGAGATTACAAGGTTGTGTGTAGCCAGTCAGGGACACCCAGAGGATAATTAGATTTTCTTCTGAGGAAATGATTAGCAAGGACAAGCTTCTGATATGAAAGAGGCCAATCATGACAGTTTTTATATTAATGTCTCCTAGTTCAATGGATTGGCCATGCAAAGCCTTCACTTGAAGGGGTAATACAGGTGAAATGGGGAAGTTTCCAGCTTCCAGCAGCTTCCAGAGCTGGTCAGTGTCCTAACAGAGGATTCCCAAGTGATCCATGTGATCTGTTTTTTAATTGTAAGCTGGAAGTCTTGCTCATATTGTTGGGCCAGCTCAGTTGAAGACAGGTATGTACTGTAGATTGCCAGATTGGCTGCAGTATAGATAGACACTCTCTTAATTTCTAAAAAACCAAACCAACAAAAAGCCAAAGAACAAATGGCTTAAAATTGCTCAGGAGAGATGGCAAGATTTCGCAAAGGAAACACTGAGTGACTAGGTGTATAAACACTTTCTTTTTTTTCGATGCAGGTTTGGGTGGACGCAGCAGCTCAGATCTTTTTTTCCCTTGGCCCGGGTTTTGGTGTACTGCTTGCTCTATCCAGCTACAACCCGTTCGACAACAACTGCTACAGGTATGACAAACAGATGAACGGCTTTTGCCGCTTTATTTTTTATGAATCCTGTTTATTGATCCACATTGAGAGGAAGATAAAATATACTGAGTATTTGAAATAAAAGAGATGGCCTGGGTCAATGGGACAAGCATTGCTAATGGGTGAACAGAACATGAGAGTTAAAGGAATATTTGATCAAATGATTCGTTTAACTCTTAGAGTCGATTCAGACCGGTCGTGGACTAAATATCTAAACATTGCAGTTGTTGTAAAATCCATTTTCCCTCTTTCACGTATTTCCAAAGTGAAGTGAGATGAAAGTGGTGAGTGATGGAGATAGAGGGGAGGGCAAATCGAATTGCAAATCTCTGCGAGAGTGTGTGTGTATGTTAGTAATGGGGCCGGCTTGAGCCAGTGCTGACCGAGGACGAGGGGGGAGGATGAAGCTGCGTCTCGATCCTTGGCGTCTTGAACA
This sequence comes from Olivaichthys viedmensis, assembly GCA_028565825.1. Lineage (NCBI taxonomy): Eukaryota > Metazoa > Chordata > Actinopteri > Siluriformes > Diplomystidae > Olivaichthys > Olivaichthys viedmensis. The sequence continues at coordinate 13,690,023 of JAOUQW010000026.1, forward strand.
AATGAGACACAGTTCCTAATTAGGCCTGATCAACTTAGCAGTACATACAGAAGACAGCACAATGCATCATTTGTTAACCATTATCACAATACCGGCACCTGGAAATAATGTTTTTATCTTGTGTACCAGTGTAGCGTAACGTTAATGATATAACTATTTCAGCTTGCCTTATCATGGTGTACCACCATACCAATATATCGTAACATCCTAGTATTGACATTACAAATATATACAATAAGCAAATCAGTACTCCATGAAACAAGATTATTTTTCATTTTGTGCCATGATACCAAACTTTTCTGATGAGTGTGTCCAAGTTCAAGACAGTAAACCTCAAGTGTAGTGTACAAATGTTCACTATTATTTGTTTTTTTTCCCAATGCAAATCAGTTACGCAAATCATTCCATTAATAAAATTATTGTTAAAATTACTACTAGACATCTCTTTTCCTCTCTCTTTCCTTCTTTGTCACTCTCTCGCAGAGATGCCATCGTGACGAGTGTGGTAAACTGCCTGACCAGCTTCATGTCTGGCTTTGTGATTTTCACCGTCCTGGGCTACATGGCCGAGCAGAGACACGTTAACGTGGAGGACGTAGCAAGAAACAAGGGTAAGGACACATTAGGCTTATGCTGATAATCGGTTATATGGTAAGCTGTGATCGTATTGAAAATAAAGTTACTATCCCTGTGTCCTAGGCTACAAGTCTGTCTCATTTAGTAGGCCTCATAAGCATAAGGTTTCCCAAGGTTCCTCATTTTGGTCAAATTTTGAAAGAACATTGTATCCTTCTCAGCCCAAAAGAGTCACTTCCGAGGTTTATTTTTTGGTTAAAAATCTGCCCAATGAGAACAGATGTGGCTAAACATGTAGTCATTTGGTTTTTTACAACATTGTGAAATTGTAACAAAAGGTTATCTACAAACATTTTCACTTTCTTATGCTAGCAAAAACCTGATATTTAAACTATACATCACTTCATAAACTAAATTCCACTTGTGATTATAAAAGCTGTCAGTTAATCAGATTTTTTTTTTTACCCACTATAGGCCCAAGCCTTCTGTTCATCACCTACCCAGAAGCCATTGCCAACATGATGGGCTCCACATTTTTTGCCATCATCTTCTTTGCGATGATGATCACCCTGGGATTGGACAGCACGGTGCGTGCACAGACACACACACACACACACACACACTTAATAAAGATTGCCAGTAATTCAGCATTTTCTTAATGTCATGAAGATCTCTGTTTGCTGTACGCTAACTAAGATTTTGGATATGTGAACTATATGTGCGTGTGTGTGTGTGTGTGTGTGTCCAGTTTGGAGGCCTGGAGGCCATCATCACTGCCATCATGGATGAGTACCCAGATTTTCTGTCCCACAGGAGAGAAGTGTTCGTGCTAGGCCTGGTGGTTGTGTGCTTTTTGGGCTCTCTGGGCACTCTTACTAAAGTGAGTTCCTCAAACACACTCGCTAATGTTTCCTGTACACTCTGAAATAAAGACTTAATACATGCTGATTCTACAGGGAAATGGAGCTATGTGTCTCAGATGTGTCTCACTGACATTCATTTTGCTGCTCAGAAAAGTGTGAACCAGCAAAAGATCTGCTCAGTGCGCTCTGAAAAGATTTAATGCAAGAGTTTTTGTCTTAGTAATTACATACAGTATATTTCGTTATATTTATTTATCCAAAACGGCTTACAACTGAGACAGAACCCAATCCAATCCAGGGTCTTGCTCAAGGGCCAAGCAGTGGCCTGGGATTTGACCTTACAACCATCTGGTCACTAGCGCAGAACCTTCGTTATTAAACTGGCATCAAAGTGACTGAACTTGGGGGTTTGTTTATTAAGTTCATCCAGGCCATTTTTTAAAGATCTATTAATGAGGCAAGATGGTCCAGATGACTGGTCTGGTCTTATGATCTTGAAGAAGTTTCTCCACTCATCTGAGGAGCTTCATGAAGTGAACTGGGTGAAATGTGAATTGAAATCCATGGGATCACCGATGAGGTCCCTTGGATATAACAGTCCAGTTGGCTTGATTTACAACTTCTAAACTCTGTGGGTTTTTGGTTATAGGGAGGCGCGTACGTAGTAAAACTGCTGGAAGAGTTTGGAGTCGGTTCCTCCATAATTGCGGTGGTCTTTTTGGAAGCCACTGCAGTCTCCTGGTTCTACGGTAAGAAAAGGCATCACAGTAAAACCACACAATAAAGTTACCTGTCTGAATTCAACACAGATTTTGATTATGATTTGTGGATTCTCATGAGTATGATAAGTTCACGGAAAGCCATAAATCTCAACGTCATGGTTTTCAGTACACATAATATCTGCTTACAAGAGAATGACAATAAATGCCATATAACACTGTACCAACAGTGCAAGGATTAAATTATTTAGTTAGGGAGACTGGTATAATATGTTTTTTTAAAAACAAACTTAGCCTTCAGTAGCTTATTAAAACAATCGTTTTCTCTGAGTTTCACCTATTTAATTAGAAAGCACCTCTGGTTTAACAATCTTGAAGCATATTCCAAGCAACATATTATGCCTCAAAACTTTATTTTTTGGTAAGATTGTTATCTATAGTGGTTTATAATAGTGGTACCGGTATAAATATTACAGATTTTCTTATCACAACCCTAGTCATAGGACATGCTACATTTCTCAGAGTTCTGGATCTGACTTGGATCAGGATCTGGATCTGGTTTTTATATCCTTATTATCACCTGGAACCCGTCAAAAATTGGCAATATTGTTCTGTGACCCTTAATAAACAATGAGATTAATAAGATAAATCTTTTCTAAACTTGTTTCCTCTCAGGCATCAACAGATTCAGCAACGACGTCAAAGCCATGCTGGGTTACACGCCCGGATTTTTCTGGAGGTTTTGCTGGGTCGCCATCAGCCCAGCCTTCCTAGCGGTGAGTAAAGGCATGCACATTTAGAAATAACAATTTCAATTTAATTTCATATGAAGTTGAGTGGGGACCAATTTCATATTTTCTCAGCTACACTAAGTTTTGTTACTAATTTTAATTATCTGAACTGTATATGTCCTTCTCTAAATTTCTTTCTGACCCCTAAACTGAGTAGGCAGAATTTTTTGATACTACCTAATAACAAAAAAAAAAATCTATAACATAAACCATCACAAAATATAAAACAAACCATCACAATAACAAAAATTATCTATAACAGTAAAGCATAATGATAATGATATAACTACTTCAGATATTGTCATACCCCCTATTCATGCAGAGAAAAAGTCCAGGATTGGGACTTTCATGTCCTTAAAACCCAGAAAAATCAGATCAGTGGTATTTTTCTAATGCCTTCAAAGTAAATTATGAGAATTAATGCAAGAATCTTCCTAAAGTTTAACAGCTACAGAAGGTCAAGGATTTTCCAGTCAATTATTTTCTCATTTAGAAATGTAGAAGTGCCCACAATGTTTTCTTCCCTCCTGCCCTAAAGACAGTTTAATCCCATTTTTGAGCGTCGTCTCGATCTGCAACTTCTGCATCCCAAATGTCAATCCCATTCACCTCGCTAACTCAATAATGCATGCGCAACCCGAGAGCTGACATTCATCCCTCTGCAGATTCTCCTTCTTTATTTGTCCTTGAGCGTGATAAACGACTGCCTCTGTTGTCGCCCCAGGTGCTTAAAGATGATTTGAAGTGTGCGACATTCGTCACTTTTATCACACCTAAAACCATGACATTTCTATCTTAGAAACGTTTAGATTGGGCAATGCAGATGAGATTTTATTGTTTGGGAGTCATTTTTCTTACCTTGGGCCATAAATGGAGCAACAGCATTAACAATGTCCATAAATAAATCAATTGAGGCCTAAGAATACATTCATTCTGGCTTTTGGTGTTGTTTGAAAAAGATGGATACTGGTACACAATATGATTGCAAATTTATAATAATTAGCAGGTAGCATTGACGGCTCACAGTTTCAAGGTCCGGGGTTCGATCCTGAGCTCCGGTTCCTGTCTGTGTGGAGTTTTACATGCTTATTCGTATGTAATCACTCTCGATCGTTACAAATCCTTAGAATTTTGCATGAGATCAGGTTGTAAACAAGATACAAATACTCAAACAATACTTTAAGCAATACTTTATTTGCTTTGGGGTTTTTTGTAGCCTAGTATCGGCGAATATCATCTAGAACTCTAGAAATATCGAATATTTAGCAATTAATCAAGGAAAGTAAATCATGAGATGTATTTGGTTGTATTTGGTCTTTTAGAGACAACCATAAATACAAAGCAGCAGAAATTTTTTAAATTTCCTCTACATTTGGGAGAATCTCAAAATGTTGTGTATATCATACGTGCTCAAATTTTACAATTGGGAAAAATCCCACAGAGGAACCTTAAAATTGAGCATTTAAAGGGACCTTTTGATAAAGTTTTGCACTTTTGACATTCCTTATACCTGCATGGCATTGGTTCTGACCAGAACATTTCAAACGGAGTAGTTTTTAAACCACACAGTCTCACGATTGCAAATTCGTAAGAATTCAGGCGAGCCAACTTGTGTATAAAGTTATAACTGAGGGATGGGGTTAGCACTTGTAGCTTTAATAATGGTAATAATCGTGAAAATTCTTCATGAGCTGACTGATGGGAGGAGATGGAATAATTAAGATTACAGTGAAGGCTGTTAACGTTCGAGTAGCTTGTTACATTTTCTATGTGTTTGGTATGAGATCAGGGTTGTTATATATAAAATACTATAAAAGTATCGAGCAGAGGATTTCCTGGAGTCATTCTTACTTTCTGTATTAGGAAATAAATGACTAGCTCATTTGCAAGGAGTCAATCAGATGCTATATTAAAATACCAAGAAGTTTGTCGATAATAACGAGGGTCCAAAAAGTCCAACAGCAAAGTTCACCACCAGGTTTCGATTTCATCAATCATCAAAAATCTGAGAAAGGTGTGTTCTTATTGACTGAAAGCAGCAGGGATGATAACACAAACACAATATCAGGTGTTAGGAGCATCCATGTGTTACCATTTTAATTGCGTCACACCAATTTGAAATTCAGATGAGGATTTCCCAAACATCTAAAAAGTAGTTTTATTTGTATCACTATGTATTAGTATCTGATCAATGATGGATACAGTTCTTGAGAGTGGACTTGGCTGTTTGGACCCTACTGAGTGTGTTTTCTTGTTCAGTACATCATCGTCAGCTCTCTGCTGAATCCATCGCCACTGATAATGTTCGATTACCATTTCCCCGACTGGAGCATAACGGTGGGTTACATTATCGGTGCCTCGTCCTTCATCTGGATCCCCGTCTACATGGTGTACAAGCTGGTGTGGACGCCCGGCTCACTCAAACAGGTGAGGACGAGAAGAGCCCACAGCGTGATTGGGATCATTAATAATAATACGCTCAAAAGTACCCAAAGATGCCCTGAACATTGTGTTTAATTGGCTCCTTTTGGATGGCTTATCATGATTATATAGATTGGTATTTTGGCCGGATTTATTACCACAGTGCCAATGTCAAATTTTACCCCTCTGTATTAAAAAGGTTCAGAGGTGTGTGTGCTACATATGAGCTCGGATTGTGATTACATGAAATAGGCTCAACAGCTTGAACCTTTTAATTGTCCGCTATGCTAAAATATGCAGATTACAAAAGGATGACCAGAAATCTTTAGCTGCAGATTATGCGGGCTAAACTAGCTAGTGAGATAACTTCAAAAAATTCAGTTGTCTCATGACTAACAGTGACAAATGAAAGCTAGTTTACTAGTCGGCTAGATATGAGCTACGTTACCTACAGTACAGTACAGTAGAGTGGTACAGTGGGAGTGAGCAAGTCAGTAAATGCAAGAGGGTAAAGGTGTTGAGATGCTCTTACATGGGTAGTTTGTTGAGCATTTAAAAATATTAAACAACTTATTATATTTGTTAATGTTTTTTATTGGTATGAATGACACCTTCATATCTGGCATCCTCAAACATGGGAAGGGCTTTTGGGACTCCATTTCCATTAATGTTCATATGTTCATTTTTTCAAACTGCTGCTCATGCATTGTCACAGGGGAGTCCCGCGTGCTTGGAGGAAAGCGCCTCCAAAGCCAATTATGCCATTTTGGACTCCCGACCACGGATGGCTGTGGCATCGTCGGGGCTCGAACTAGCGATCTTCAGACGATAGGGCGAACATTTTACTGTTGCGCCACTCGGAAGCCCGCTTAGTTTTAATTAAGGCTGATCGTGGACTAAATATTTAAATATTGTCGTTAAAAATCATTCTTGGTCCTAGTTTACTTACTTTATAGATCATGTGGTAATCTCAGTCCACTTGTCCAGGATGGGTTCCCTCTTGAGTCTGGTACCTCTCAAGGTTTCTTCCTCATGTCATCTCAGGGAGTTTTTCCTTGCC
>JAOUQW010000026.1:13712455-13723759 GCA_028565825.1 Olivaichthys viedmensis
TATCCGTTTATAGTCACATTTAATGTTGTGGAACGTCTGAAACGAGTTAGTTCCTGTTCTCACTTACGTTCTAACAGATATAAACAACAACAAAAAATAATGCAGCTTGTCGTGTTTCTGATTAACCACAAAGCACAAACTCCTCTGTCCTGAAGACTTTCCCACGGCAGAAAACTTAAAGGAACAGCTTTACCTCAGACAGCTTTACCTACTTTTGATTCTGGCCTTCTCTTCGTCAGTGAGGTGCTCCGTCCTCGTGCGAATCACCACGTTCATGTTGTTGACGGAGAACACCTGCCAAAAACAACATCATCATCATCATCATCACGGCACTGTTACAACACATTCTTGCTTCCATGCAGGTGTATTTCGGTATTAAATCATTTTTATTTTAGTACCAAGCAAAAGTGAACCAAGAGAGTGAACGTAACGAAGGATGAAGATCAACATGACAGATCTGAATCTACAACTCTTTCCTTCACCTGTTCAGTTCACTGTGCAGTTTCTCTGACTGAACTCGCAGCTGGGTTTCATCACTGAAACACTCTCGTAGTATCTCAAACCGACTAGACTTGTGTTATAATTTTCAAGATGTAACTGATGAAGAACCGATAAAGGCTCTCGGAAGATTTGAGAAACTTCTTCAAGCTTAAAACACGGGTTCAATTGCCTTCCCTCACCACTACCAGACATTCAGAAGGACCTGAAGGACTGAAAAAGTGCTCACCTTGGCTTCAAATCCATTCACTGCTTCTGTTCTGTCCGTTCTCCAGCCCCAGATCCCGGATTTACACCTGCACACAGAATCAACATCACAAAGCTGAATATGCATGCACTGGACAATACCATTTACAAATTCCTTTTATCCTTTTATATAAGGAGTTCAGTTATTCGGTTAGAGAAACTGACAGAATATTGTTTAAAGTGGAAATATTGTTAAGAGTTTCACTCTTGGCCAGTTTTCTCTCATTTTTAGATTTTCAAAGAAAGAATGGTGCACTTTTACATATTTTAGGTAAAATCAAAAGGAAAATCAACAGCTAAATGAGCTTTGCATTTCAGCTTCCTACAAAACTATGGTAGGAAACATGAAGGTTGTGCTTTTGTTGTTGTATAAAAAGCATTACATTAAGACCATATGCAGTAGTGACTCACCTTTCGAACGAGATGTCCTTGGTGTCGAGGAAGGTGTTGATGATGGGCGTGGTCAGTCGCTTGGCCACTTCCTGTTGGTCGGGCTGCATGGAGTTGAGCGTGACCTCGTCCAGCTCGCGCGTGATGTCGAAGCGTTCCGTATCCACCAGCTCGTCGTCGTGATTCACCTCCATCAGCTCGGCGCAGCTTTCTGTCCCCACACACACACAGTCATTTCTTTACCTCTGTTACTCTATATCAGCTATCTGGCGCTGAAAATGATGATTGTAGAGGTGTGTGTAGGTGTGTGTGTGTGTGTGTACCATCTCCCTTGAAGATGTAGCTCCGCCTCCCTCTGATCCACGTCATGTTCTCGAAGCCGAGCAGTGTGGCGTCCACGCGCAGGCTCGTGCCGCTCTTCCAGATGCGACACACGTCACTCGGACACACACGCGACACCAACGGGACTGTGACCCCACACACACACACACACCAGAGATTTAGTACCAATTGATCCATCTCAATAAAGTTACCGGGAATAATGTAAAGCAATCTTAGATAATGAATGTAATATTGTGTCATTGAGTATTGTACTATAATGTTTTTTGTTTTTTTTGTATGTATGTATTGGGGTTATTGTGTTGTCTGGTGTGCGTTTGCACTGTTCGTGGGTCAAAAGACAAATCCTTTTATGGACAAGACATCAAAACAGTTCAAGTTCTACGTATCCCATAACACCGTCCCGTTTCAACAGCATTCTGATATTTTCAGCAAAAGAAATTGAGCTTGGCTAAACATATAGATTCGATTAGGTTAACGGTAGGCATGTGTTGATAGTTGGTTACATGATACATTGCGATATTTAACATTTAACAGTATTATCGTGGACAGTTTTTTTTTTTTAAAGTCACTAACCCAGTGGTCCATACAAGAGGCAGCATATGTAACTGTATGAAACGGTAACTATCATTGGATACCTAAATTATTATCTAAATTAGTCAACACGCTTTCACAAACAAAAAACCTAGTAGTCTTATCTAAGCTGAGAAGTTAGGAGAACAGGTCCTGGTAAACATGTATTATTGCGGTATGAAAATATCCGGGACATGCCTAGTTGACTCGGACTTGTGTGTGGGAATCAGATAGCGTAGACGGAGACACACTTACTCCAACTGGTGAACTCCCATTTCATCTCCATGTAGAAATCTGGAGACTGTTTCAGGAGAGAAGAAACTTCACATCAATACACTCAGGATTAGTAAACAAGATTCCTGCATGCTGTACTTACAAGCACAAAAAAAACCCCACCATAACCACATTGAGTGTGTAAAACTAGAGCTCCATAAGAGCCATAGGAGCTTGAGGAAGTGAGATTAATGGACTTTCTCTGTAGAATTCGATCTTACAGAGAGAGAGAGAGAGAGAGAGAGAGAGAGAGAAATATGGAAAATAACAGAAGACAGACGGCAAGTTGGCAAAAGAAAAAATGTGAATAGCGCTGTTCTGCAGAAGATCAACAAGGTGATGTCATCAAAATAGTGCCAGCCAAACACAGTCATGGAGAGACCAGAACACACACACACACACACACACACTTTTTGTATCCCTGGCATTCAGGTTTATGCCCAAATTCAGAATGTGCATAAACACAGGTGTCTGGAAAACACACTAGAGGGCAGGAAGGAGAAAAAGAGAGGGATAAAGTCAGAGAGAGAGAGAGAGAGAGAGATGAAGAACGACAGATTCTGACCTCTCGGATCTTGCACAGTAACTCGGGCACTCCTGCCAGGGCGGTGGAGGCTTTGAGGTAATCGCGCCGCTGCAGAACCAGCTGCACCATCTCCGGATCTCCGGTACTGACCGCCTCCTGCAGCACTGCGCGCACACACACACGCACCGCCCATTAGTGGTGCTCGCAGCACTGAAGGCCATGACAGTGGAAAAACATCCAAGCACTTAAACACGCACGACATTGACGTGTTTGTGAACTAAATCCTAAAATCCTCTGTTTCATGACTAATAAGCAAATAAAGGAGGGTTTTTTCCCCTCTAATTGTATTTATTTTATTTCTTACTTATTTGGCACTTATTCCTACTTGTCTGTGTGTCTGTCTGTGTCTGCCTACTTGTCTGTCTGTGTCTGCCTACTTGTCTGTCTGTCTGTGTGTCTGCCTACTTGTCTGTCTGTCTGTCTGTGTGTCTGCCTACTTGTCTGTCTGTCTATTATATAATCCTACCCACCTATATATCGGTCATCTATCTATTTGCAGCATAGAAAATGACCACGGTATCTCAGTTATAGATATTTTTTCCATTGGTGTGCGTGTGTGTGCGTGTTTTGTACCCGTATTGTCTTCTAGGCATGTTTTTAAATTCCGACAAAATCCTTAAGCTGGATATTCGTCTCAACTCGTTCTTATCAGTAAATCGGTTTCACGTTCCGTCCTTCTTTTGGTCCTGCCTTGTGTGTGTTTTAAAAAAAAGTCTGTTTGATGTGCAGTGAAGCAGTGTTAAAGTAAACACACCCCACCCGCCCATGCACTGTCCAGTTTAGTTTAGGCGTGGAGCTCACTGTACTGATCAGCGCTGATTGGTCAAACACAAGCTTCACAGAATAACTGACTGTTCTCCGGCGTTTTAGAAACCTGCGTTAACGACATGACCGGCAAAACAAAACACTCCCGCAATGCTTCTGTTTTTACGTCAGTGCTGAGTTAAAAACATTGTACGAGTCCGTTTTGTACACGCCTTTAGTAGCACACCGCTCGCAGCAAGCATTAAAAAAAGAAGAAGCTTGAAGCATGAAATTACGCTTTGTGTGTGTGCAGCTGAACGTTAACATCATTTTCGTGCAACACAGCAACAGCTTCAGTCTCGACCTTCTCAGTGTTCGCCGTGTTTCTGGGCTTTTGCCGCGTGCTGAAATGTCAAATCCAGCCCGCAGTTTGCTGGACTGTTAATGTAGGACTCCAGAAACCAAACCAGGAACTCGTCCAGGAACTTTGTAGTTCTCGTTCAACAGAGTTTCGGAACTCTTTAGGTTTTGGAAAAAGTTCTAAAACTTTGATGGAAACACGCCACACCACCGGTTATGGAAATATTCCAGAGTAACTCCTCATAACCTTATCATTTCCCGGTATTGTGGTTACTGAGACAGGTCTAGTCTGCAAGATGTACTATCTGTCTGTGTGTGTGTGTAGCTGTCTGTGTGTGTAGCTGTCTGTGTACACACATTAACAGTGTAAGACGTCAGATGATCTATTTATCTATACACACACACAGCCTGAAGGCCTCCGTTTATCTGTTTCACATGTTAACAGTGTAAAAGGCCTCAGTACGAGTGTGTGTGTGTAACTACAGGCCTGCTGTTTATAATGGAGGCTTTTAAACAACACAAACACTGCTGCTGAGTGTTCAGTCGATACTCAGATATGATGATTAACTTAATTACCATCCTGACCTCAGAAACTTCTCAGATCTCACATTCTCATCGCTGCCACAGTGGAGCGGTGCGCTGTTCGTTTCGGTTTCTTTTTGGTCGTGTTTTTCTTCTCTGCGGACGAAACTCTGATTCTGAGCGAGCAGCCAGGTGTGTGCTGAGCGTTTGCTTTCGCACATTAACAAGCTTGTGTAGTACACACACACACACACACACACACACACACACGCTACCTTTCTTCCAAATTCCTATGTTAGTGAGTAAACCTGCTGCTATGTCGTTTATTCATTCGTTACCCGGCTTTAAGATACACACAAGTACAAAAGTGAATATTCGACCAGTAGGAGTCACAAGTCAGCTAGTCATTTCCTGACTGAGGTTTTAAATGCATCCCATAATGCTTCATCTACGCGCACACACACACACACACACACACACACACACACACACACACACACACACACACACACACACACACACAGACTGAGCAGAAGGAGCTGTAGATTTAAAGCCATTTCCAGTTAACTGCTGAGAGTGGTACAGACACACACACACAATGAAAAGGTTTTTTTCACGGCCGCGCGACGTGGGCGGTGAAAAGGTGTGCAATCGATTGTGTGATGTCATGAGTGCGGTAACGAGCGTCTAAATAAACTTGGGGCAGGTGTAACTCGGCGGTTAAGGATCTTGTGCTGGAAGGTTGAGAGTTCAAATCAAGTCCTAAGATTGCGAAAACGTGAAAGTAAATGCGAGTGCGTCGGACTCACCGGTCCAGTTCTTGGCGTTCTCTTTGGTGACCTGAGCTCCGTGTCTCAGCAGCACTCGGACTGACTCCAGGTGGCCCAGAGACACGGCCAAGTGCATCGGGGTCCGTCCTCTCGGGTCCACCTCCTCAATGTTATCCTGAAAAGGGACAACTAGAATTAAATCAAATTATTTCAAGCCATACGAGAGTCACGAGCTGCCTGAAACGAAGCCTTTTAATTCCCCACTCCAGCAGACTGACCGAACTGCATTAAACAGACGGCTGGGATTTCTTGATCTACGCCATCTCGCAAGTCGTTGAAAGAGTCTAAACGGACATACATCTGCACGCTGCAAATTTGTACACAGATCCAAATGTTGCATTTGACGCGAAACCTGGAGACGGCCCTTTCAGAAGAAGAAGCGCTCACAAGTGCTGGAATGGAAAGAAAGGCATTTAATCTGGCATCATAACACAAGCTCATGTCATCAACATAGGAGTTGAATTTCTCTTGGGGGGGAAAAACATCTCATGTGGAAATGTAGTGCTTGAAAGTCCTGGCAAGGAACCGTGCATCTAAATAACCGACGTGTGACTCCTAGGCTTCATTAGTTGAATCTTTTCAATATTGCAAGTGAGCTGCTACAAAGCAGTTAGAACAGCTAGGTGGTCGACAGACACCACTGATTTGCTCGTCATCAAGCGTCTGCCACACGGAAATCCCAAATTGCTTCCCGCGCCCTTAACAAGCGCACTACATAGGGCCCGAGACAACGGCGTTCTGCACACTACGTAGTGCACTCGGTGTGCAACAGCGAGCTGTTTGGGATACAGCCCGAGCTTCAAGCAGAGCCCCAGCTGAAGCAGGGCTGGGATTTAAAAAAGACATTCGGCTCGAACACCTGAAACACAGTAGAACAATAGAACGATAGAACAATAGAACAGTAGAACAATAGAACGATAGAACAGTAGAACAATAGAACTCGAACACGACGCAATAGAACAGAATTCCGTTCCATTGGAACTAGCTTGTCGTGTAGCCGGTTAGCTAGCAGCAGTTTAGCTGGCTGGAAGCCGGCTGTTTGTTTGTTTTTAAAGACCACCACTAAAGACCACCATGAAGACAAGCACGTGCTATAACCGAGGGGGCTTTGTACCGCGTGCGCGCGCTTCTCCAGCTGTCTGTAGTCGTTGTCCCACACCAGCCAGTGCAGAGGAAACTTCTCCCTGAAGTCCATCCCTGCTTCAAACCCAGCGAGCTACAGGAGAGGAGAACCGACTCCGAACCGACTCCAACCCGACTCCGAACCGACTCCTCACCCCCCGTCACACGCGCTTCAGCAGCTCGAGCACGAGCATGGTCAGTATTAAACTCAAAGAATCAGGTCAGAGAGACAGACAGGCAGAGCGACAGACAGTCAGAGAGACAGACAGACAGGGAGCGACGACTTCTTCAAAATAAAACTTTTTTCAACAAAACTAGGAAGTGACCGGTTCAAACCATTCGCCGGGAGAGAGAGAGAAATGGAGGGGGTGCGTGTGTGAACCGTTCAACAAGAATATGGTATAAAACGTATGAATAATCATTATAGCCTTTTCAGTGATTTGTTGATTAGGGATTAGTGTTCACGGTCAAACTCCCTTTCCTTCATTTTTTATTTATTTTTTATTTTTTAGAGTATGTAATAAAGTAAAAGGTCTCCCCGGTGTCAGTAATGATGGTCACTTCCAAATGCAGGCCGGGCCATTTCATGTTGGAGAGGGGGGGGGGGGCTTTGGGTTGTACCATTTATTTGTTTTCTAAAAATAAAGAAAGAAGAAATGTATAAAATTGTGTTTTGTCAGCACGTTTGCCGTATTCACGACATATTGACCGATTATGTTTTATTTCTTATTTTTTGGCTTTTCGCCATACGCAGCGGATACTGGCGCCCTGTACCCTACCTAGTGCACTATATATCCGTTTGGTATGGGGCCAGCTGTTTTCAGAAGGAGGGAGGATGTGGTGGATTGGTCATTCGTTGGGTGACCACTGGGTGGCAGTGCAAGGTGAAGGCCTGATTCTGCCCCAGAGAAATGCTTGTCTGCACTGAGGATGTTACTTCCTTTCTTCCACCTGTTCTCTGTTAGCTGACAAAAAGCCAATCTGGGTGAAATTTGATTCTACTTCTTTAGTGAAAGTCAGAGAATAGTGATGTCTGTGCAGGGCAAGAACTCCTCTCTCACAATCACTGCAGTAAATCTGTCTGATACAGGACTCTACTACTGCAGCTTCATAGAGCTGGACGAAATAATCTATAGCAGCTCGACCTATTTACAAGTGAAAGGTACATTTCTACAGAGAGAATAGTTGCATTAAAGGTTGTAAATAAGTAAAACTAAAAACAAAGTTTCCAGTTTCAGAGGGAAATGAAACGTTTCCAAAGAACTCGGACAGACTAGAAGGTTTGCCGCTTCTCTTGGTTTGTGCAGCCATTCTGTAAACCTCATGTTTATATCATGTTTATAGATCCTGTTACTAAAATCAAAATATGATGCGGTTTTAATGGTAAAAAATATCTCCTCCAAGATGGTGTCTCCTCTGGTGTGTTCTTCATGCTGACTGTGATCTCTGGTGCAGTGACTGTGATTGGGATTCCTCTCGGTGTCTTGGTCTTCCTAATACGGAAACACAGAAAAAGAGACAGAGGTAAAGTACTGATAATTCAACTTTCAAATTATTTCAACCTTCAAATTATTATTATTATTATTATTGTTAGTATTATTATTATTATTATCAATATTTATATTAACAATAACAAAAACAACAACAACAACAATAATAATAATAACCTGTTTAATAATAATAAAATAATGCAAATAAAATGTATTTAAAAAATGACATGCTTTCTCCGTTGTTTTATTTTAGGTATTGAAGCACAAGGTAATGAGGTAAATCTGAGAATACAATTTAAAAAAAATGTTACAGTGACCTCCAGAATTATTGCCACGCAAATTGGATTCTAATTAAAATGAGAAGCTTTAAGCTGTCTTATGAGCTGGTTTAATCATTCAGTAATTTATTTAATTTGATTTGGCGGGAAAAAAAACTATCTGCTTTTTTTTGCTAATATATAATAAATGTGCCAATATATTTTTTAATTCATTCTCTCTAGTCACTCTGTTATTAAGTTAAAGAAACAGGATGTAAGTTTTGGGGATTTGGAGCCCTTTCTGGTAGAAACATGTTATAAAAGAACTCAGGAAAGAACCTTTTTGTAAGGTTAGTTATGCTGCACAGCTTTCCTTTCTGTAGATAGCGAGGTCATTCAAATAGGGGTCTAGGGCTAATTGGGCTTTAAGCTGTAATAAAAATGGCAAACGTGTGAAGGCATCTGACATGTGCTCATGCACTCAGTTTCATAATTGTTTAGTTTTTTTTTAGCTAATGAGTGTAACATCTACAGCAGTTTCAAAACTAAACTTTTTTTATATACATTTTTTATATTAATAAAGATTTTAAATGAGCGTCTTGCTCTTGGTGGCGACCGTTTGTGAGTGTTTAGCTTCAAAACAGCTGTGTGGTAGATTCACTGATGTGCATGGAGTGTGTTTTTCCATGTGGCTGCTAAGTAGGCTATTTGTGCTGAGAGTAAATCCTGTATTAAAGCCCACAGGTGCCTTTTACTGTTCTTTTCATAAGTGACTGAATTCATTTTTATGTTGTATTGATGTTTTTCTTATGTGTTGTGATGTTTTACCTCTAAAAAAAAAAAAAAAGGTTGATGGCATTTCCGTGAAAGTAGGTACCAAGTTCTGCCGTGACTCCTCGACAGATAGTGACATCAACGGTCCGCCATTTTAGCTGTATAGCTCTTTACCGTTTTCCTCTTATAATCGTAGAGTCTCTCACTTCCCCATTTTGCTTGCCGGGTTCTTTAGATGCAGGAGAGGATAACAGTGGGGGTTATTTCAGGGTATCCTCCATGTACAACCGTCTCTCATCATCTCTGTGGCTAAACACTGGCCGCTCGACACTTGTGATAGTAGCCGGGCCTTCTTTCGTGCCCAAGGTTGGATCGTGACGTTGTATGATGAATCGATGATGACGTATGATGAATCCGTGATGATGTATCCGTCCGAAAACTCCCGCCAAATCCGACCTGACAGCTCTAAACGTGATTTGCTATTACAGGATGGTCAGGGCGACTCACAACAGTTCAGGAACACCGGGGCTTTTTAGCACAATTTTTTTTCTTCCCTTCTGACACGAAAATGTAACTTTTTTCAATTTTTACATCCTGCACCAGCAATCATCATTGTCACAATTTGCATACCAAGTTAAAATGAACATGTGCTGATCGTTTCTTTTCTTTAGTTGGTTATGTTTGTTGGTTATGGATACTGTCGTGTCATTGCAGGAGCAGGAGCCTGATACGGTGAATTATTCTGCTCTACAGTTCTCTAATAAGAAAACCAGGAGGACAGGGGAACATGGTGAAACGGATCCACATGATGTATTTTCATATGTTATATATCATAAATTAGCTTAGCAATGTCGAGCTAACAGGCTTACTTATAACGTGCCATCTAATGAACTTTTCTACTAAACACTTACGTTTCTTTTTAATGGGCAGATATTGAAGGAGGTGGGCTGCGTGTTTTCTTTCCTTTCCTTTCATGTAACTTTTCATCGCAACACAAAGCATGCAGTATGTAAGAGCATTGAAAAGGCTTTGGGTGAATCCATCAATATTTGGTTGGGCTTGATTATATTCCCTTCCTCTCAATTTTAGTATCCTATGTAATAAAGAATTCACCTTCAAATAGGTTCTTGTCTTTAATTTGCCCTTAAAACTAAGAAAATCCATTTATCCAGCACATAGATGAGACATTCAGAGTGTGACAGGTGTGTGTAGGTGTGTGGTAGCAAGGCCAAACTGCGGTTCATACAAATCACTAAAGGTGGCGTTGTGTAAAAACTTGATCCCAGTGTCCGATAAGGCCGATTTCATCTGGTCATCTGGTCATAACCCAGAAATATTTGTTAATCCATCGTGTTAGGAGGCATTCAAGTAGTCTGGAACAGTCACTGAGCCGTTAACGTGTCCCTAAAACGTGTCCTTTACAACTACAAAACTTTTCACGCGATGAACAATAAATTACAATAACTCAAGGACCAGCCACATGCCAAAAGGCCTAGCTAGTAGCTGTATCTACAATAAGCTTTTTGCTATGAGTGTATTATAACGTTGTTATAAACCTGCACTTCGAGGTGAAATACTGTAATGTTTAAAGACACTTCCTCATATGTTTTACCTAGATTAACAAGTGTCAAACACTCAATATACACTCACATGAGGGGATGTGGCAAAAGGTCACTATGAAATGCATGATTAATAACCACACATGATTAATAACCACACATGATTAATAACAAATACATAAATAAAGAAAACCATCAAATACAATGAAACAAGAAAAATGCATTTTTATACAGCATATTATGATACTTTTAACCGTGAACATGTTTTAATCCCTGAAACAGTGGACTGAGCATTTATTCATATCGGACAATGAGGAATTTTATACAGCATATTATGATACTTAAGAGAGAAAACACAAATCAGGTTTAATATGACACATTGTGCCCTCTTCTGGTCAATAAAGTTCAGACAGTGTATCATATCTTATTTTTTTATAATCATTTATTAACTGATTATGAACATTATCAATACATTGTTGAAAATGATTTATGCCTAAACAAGAAGTATAAATTTTTTCCCAATTCGTCATAACAAACAACGGAATCAGGTCATAATACATTTGTATTAAGTATAATTGGCCAATTCAATGCTGTTTTACAAAACCCCAGAGGGACTACATTTCACTAAATGACTTGAGAGAGCCCTCAGAGAAAGCCATATCGTATCTACAGTCGTGGCCAAAAGTTTTGAGAATGACACAAATATTAATTTTCACAAAGTCTGCTGCCTCAGTTTTTATG
>JAOUQW010000026.1:13758260-13776849 GCA_028565825.1 Olivaichthys viedmensis
GTTTAAGAGATTGGTGATGTAGCTGTTGTTAGTTAGCTTTAGCTCGTGTTTTCCCACGTTCATTGGCTCCTTGGCTAAAGGTGCACTAATTTACCGTCAGTAACCCAAATCAATGCGTGGTTCTTTCTCTTTTGTGACTCTTTCTTGTACTTTTTACTTTTCACTTTAAGTAAATTTAAGAGTTTGTACTTTAACTCGAGTAAAGAATTTGAAGCTGTACTTCACCTTTGACCAGAGTATTTATTTAGACGAGTATTTGCACTTTTACTTGAGTGAGGAATTTGTGGACTTTTACCACCTCTGGTGATGGTTATAAATAATTCAGGTGCTGTGTCGACACCCTTTAGTCCTCAATATAACCACTTCTCCTTTACTCTCCAGGGCCAGGAGGAGGCCTTGATTATTCCCCTAATTCCTTAGATAGCGCCCCAAACTTCTGTGCACCTAATTCAAGATTGAATTGCTCTCCACAGCTGTGACCTTGGGCACACTTCACCAGCTTCTACCTGAGAACCTCTTGACCGTGGAGGTGTGCCCCATTGCGACACCACAAGAGGTCAGCAAAAGAACGTTCTGGAGTTTAAACCTTCAGTTACTGGCCTCAAGGCCTTTATTTGTTTGAATGAAAGGAATAAAAAACATACATCTCCAGCTGGCCCTCTGTCTTCTGCTCCATCACTCAGTCACTAATCTCTGACTTCCTCCCAAACCTGAAAATATCAGGAATAATGAAGAATCTGGATGTGCAGATTTTATACTGCAGCATATTCTTTGATCATGTTACGTTTTCCCAGCTAACACCGAACGTTATTAGAACGTATACAGTAAGTATTCGACAGTATCTAAGAAGGTCAGGTTCTAGCGTTCTAAAAACATCTTCCGTAATAATGATTAGCTTCGCAGTGTTATTAGAACGTTGCTCACACAACGTTCCCAGTTAGACAAAAAAAGAAGTCGCAGCAACGTTGTAGGAACGTTTTAAACGTTATATTTTATATACTGTGTATATATATATATATAAACGTTCTCAGAACATCCAGAAATCTTGACAAATTGAACGTTCTGTAAACCGTGCTGTTCAGAAAACGTTCTGCTAACGTAAAATTGTTAGTTACAGTTCACAAAGTGACCCGATCTTCCCACAGCAACACCTGCCTTTTTTTTGTGTGCTAAATCTCCCCAAAAACACACGTTATTAAGGGTTAGTGAAGCAGGTATTAAAACACCGTGTAGCATTTATTGATGTTATTTGCATATTCAGGGAACCAAACACTGACTTTTCAAATCAGAAACCAAGTGTACGCACAGGTGGGGAAGAAGATATTCATGTATGCATGTGTTTTGGATATGCTCACACCATCAAAGACACTAATTTGCATGTGTAAATTTCCTGTAGTTCAAGTTTTTCATTTTGTTTCTTGCTTTTAGGAACTCATACTCAATAGCCTTAGGGCACTAGCTTTAGTTCTGCTAGTCAAATGAGCTTAACCGTGACCAGGACTGACTTAATTACTTTCACCAGACACCAGACAGGGATGTAGCTTGGCTCATTTTATCTACAGACAACAATGTAGTTTTAAAAATAGCACAAAAGTTTTTTTGCAGTTCATGAGAGTTTTAGCCGCAAATTCTGAACTGATGCAGACGTGAAAAGGGCTGCAGGTTTGGCCCTGGTGGCGGCGATGACGCAGCATCTCTTCTCTTCTTTTCTATTTCCTCTCTATAGCAACATAAACAAGGGGGAATAACAGCGGTCCTAGCATAGAGCCCTGAGGTACACCTTAGAGAACAGCGACTCATACATCTTTTCTCAAAATTCTTTATGATTGGTGAGCTAACAGGGCGATCTCAAGGCCTTGATCTGTTCTGTGTGTGTGTGTGTGTGTGTGTGTGTGTGAAGTCGGTGCCAAGGCTCCACAGAGAGAGCAGCTGCCCTTGTTTTTATTGCTCCTTGCCTCCCTGCGTCTGAGAGGAAGAGCGAGAGCAGGGGATGAAGAGATAAAGAAAGATGTTTATTAGCTCTCGTCCCTTTGCCCTCACACACACACACACATACACACACACACACACACACACACACATATTGACCTGCGTCATCTGTTCCACAGTTCGCTGATATTTATGAAAGGCCATTCATAATAGACACACATGGAGCCACACACACACACACACACACACACACACACACACACACACACACACACACACATACACACACACTGCCCATGACCTGGAAGGTCACACCATTTAATTAAGGAACTCTTAACACACAAACACTCACAGAGGAATTCTCACTCGGAAAACTCTCCCGCTCCTCACACTTCCTCCCTCTCTCTCTCTCTCTATCTCTTGCTCGCTCTAACAGACAGCTGAAGAGAGGCAGACATGAGCTCATTAACGAAGCAGCGAAGTAGAACGAGGAGAAGAGAAGGAGATCGTGAGAGAGCAGGATACAGAGAGAGAGAGAGACAAGGGGAGGGAGACGAGAGAAGGGGGCAAAAAAGTTACAAAAATACGACAGGTGTGGTGACGCCATCAATGTGATTTTTAACGGCTGTTTTGGTTCATTTCCGATTAAAGAAAAGTTCTGCCTTTGCTTCAGTTAGTTCATTTTTACCAAAAGTGAATAATACAAGATATTAATACCTGTTGATTAAAAGCACTTTAATCATCAGAGGCTACAGATGTGTATAATTGCATATAATCTGTATAATTGCGGAAATAAACCTAATTGAACCCAAAAACAAGGGGAATAAACAGCAGGCCGAGCATCGAGCCATTAGTGGTCGACGAATACATTAACCGGCCAATATATCAGGCCAATGATTCAGGGTTTTTTTTTTAGCATCAGCATTGGCCAAAGCCACAGACATTGCTGATTACTGGACCCTTCACTCTGGGCTTTTAAAAAACAGAAGCCATGATTAGTGTGCTGTCGTGTTAACAGGCAATCTAGCATCTGCCCAGGAAAATGCTTAATTTAGGCTAAAGTAACATTTTATGTGAAGATGTGAAGGAAAACCCGACTGACGTCGCTAATCTGAATTTCTAACAAATTACCAAAAATCTTAGATTTTTTTTCTGTTTATTACCTATATCCAAGCCTTTAATTATTCTTTAATTACATAAAAAGGTGTTTATTTACTGTCTAACCTTATATACGTACACTATCATCAGTAGCACTTGCATCCGACTGCAGTCTTTTCCCAAATAGGAGACAATTTATATATATAGATATAGTTGAGTTTAGGAAAATAAATGTCAGTTATAGCAATGGCAAGTGTATTGTAGGGCAAAAGTGGCCCAAATGTAAGCAGTTACATATAAGGTTTGAAATCTGGCCCAAACACCAACACCCATATCTAATGCTTGTGGGGCATTTTAATTTCATGCCTGAGATACGGCCTCGTCAACATAAAGTCGTGGTCTGTGTTCTGGCAGCCGGATTCGGACGAGCTCATCACCATCACTCTTCAGCAGTATGTGGGCCAGACACTGAGCTATCACTCATTTTTAATCTGGGTCCTGTAGCTCCATTCAGCCGCCAGTTTTAAGAATCCCAGGAGAAAAAAACAGCCAACCTGATTAGGCAACATCATGAAAAAATCTTTGCTGGCGAGCTTTGTTAACCTTGTGTAATTGTTGCATCTGTCCATCATCGTCTTGATAATTATAATTCAGGAAGGTTGTCAATGCTTTTTGTGAAAAAATAAATAGAGGTAGTTTTTTGTATTTTTTTGTTCTTTGTAGTCTGTCACACGTCACTCATAAAAGTGTAAAACGAGCCCGACAAACTTTTATGTTCACGCAAAGCATTCAACAAGTAGTGCTGAAACGACACAGGAATGCAAATAAGTGACTGCAAAAACTAGTAAAATAGTATCAAATAATTTCATTTAAAAAGAAGCTGAGCTATAGCAATGTTACTGTTTAATAACTCTGTTTCATGTATATGATTATGAGTTTATGAATCTTTTAACTGTCACGGAGTGTAGCGGCGGAGGCAGGACACAGGCGCAAGCCGTTTCAAAATAACAAACATTTATTAGGAACAACAGAAACTCTACAAACAACATGACACGTAACATTCAAGGAAAACTGGACGGAAAGTAAGAGAGTAAGGTGACATGGCATGCGCGTGACATTAACAATGTTTATGACTAATAAATCTAAATACAGCTCTGTAATTTTAGTGTTGTTTTAATTTTTTAAATATTTAATTACAAACCAGTGTCGGTAATTCATCTGCCACCGAATATCAGCACCGGCATCGTCCCTTAAAACATCACTTATAAAAAACATTGTGTTTTTCACCTAGTTTAACAAAAATATTATCATTCAGTTATGTATAAAGCAAGGAGTCACTGTATCAAAAAGCATTCATTTAGGTGTGATGTTGGAACAGCCTCAGTACGAAGGAACAGCCTCAGCATGAAGGAACAGCATCGGTATTAAAGGACCAGCCTTAGTATGAAGGAACAGCCTCAATACGAAGGAACAGCCTCAGCATGAAGGAACAGCATCAGTATTAAAGGACCAGCCTTAGTATGAAGGAACAGCCTCAATACGAAGGAACAGCATCAGCATGAAGGAACAGCATCAGTATTAAAGGAACAGTCACAGTGTTAAAGGAACAGCCTCAGTATTGAAGTAACAGCCTCAGCAAGAAGGAACAGCCTCAGCATGAAGGACCAGCATCAGTATTAAAGGAACAGCCTCAGCATTAAAGGAACAGCCTAAGTATGAAGGAACAGCCTCAGCATGAAGGAACAGCCTCAGTATTAAAGGAACAGCCTCAGCGTTAAAGGAACAGCCTAAGTATGAAGGAACAGCCTCAGCATGAAGGAACAGCCTCAGTATTAAAGGAACAGTCACAGTGTTAAAGGAATAGCCTCAGTTTTAAAGGAACTGTCAGAGAAAATAAGGTTATAAGAGATGGAGAAACAGAAGAGAAAGATTGACAAACAGACAAATGGACATAGAAATAGACAGACATAGAAGTACAAAAAAAGAGCGCAGTAGTATTGTGGAGTGTGTGTGAGCTCTACCCCACAGCAGTGAAAATGTTAATGGACGGAAGAGGACGACGGCTAAGTGCCCTCCAAATCTTCCCACTGTGTGAAATAAATTACAGAGAGACAAATGAAGTCAAATCCGAAGCTGTGTTTTGGTAACTGAAGCAGGAATGCTACAACAGGTGCATTTCTCTTTCTCTGGCCCTCGCGCTGGGGGAGGTGACATCCTGTCAGTTGGTCGCGCCGCAATTATCCTGATTACCAATTAGAGCTGCTTCAGCCTGCGGGGCTTCTGTGACCCCGTGTTATCTTTAACTTACACACACGGTCTCGTATTACTAAATTATTGGGGTATTTCTATTGACTTGTGTAGCAATGTAGCTTAATAAATGCCATGCCTACACATACACCTAACGCCTAACCCCTAACCCCTAACCTTAACCTCGATACCCAACAGGAAACCTGAACTTTCCTTAATCATACATCTACTCCACCATTTGCAGCAACAGCAGCTGAAAGGAATTTGGTTCTCAAGGATCCTCTAAACATTCTGCTGCGATTATTCTATTATTCTCAAAGCCCATCTGTCCTTCCATTTGTTTTGAGCTTACAAAGAGTGAGGGGGATCAGGCTGTGACCCCAAAACGTGCCCGCTTTTCACACACTCAGCATTGTGGGTAAGCACGAAAAAAAAGTCCTTGATTTGCGACGTATTGAAACTGAAATGCCTTTGAACACTTCTCATGAATTAAACGTCCCCACTTCAGACTTCTGTGTGATCACCGAGAGCTCGATGAGCGTCAAGACGTTTGTCACAGGCTTCAGATGAGTTCACAGTTCTGTAAAAAAAAAAAAACTCTTTTTCTTCTCTCGCTCTACATTTCATTTTCAAAATCAGGCCTGTCGAGTGCTTCGGTTCCACCTGCTGAGAGCTGCTCAGTGATGAAGTGAAGATCATTTCGAGAAAAAAAAGAACCCCAGATGGCTTAAAATGAAGGGATGAAGGGACGAAGGGATGGGAGTATTAAAAAAAAAAACTTTAAGTAGCGCGTCAAGGGCGGTCAGTGGAGATGATGTGTGGAAAATCTGTCCGAGTGGTTTGTATGAGCTAATTAATATTGAGGTTTAGGTTTTAATCCACCTGTGTTTATGTGAATGTTGAATAAATGTTTTTCCTGAATGAAAATGTAAAAAAAACCATAAATGCCTTACCTTATTACTATTATTATTATTATTACTATTATTATTATTTATTTTTAAATATTATATATATTACCTTTATACAGTTGAGCTGGCCTTAATATGAATATAATGAATACAACTGGTAACATTTAGGCACAAGTGCAGCATGATGAATAAATATGTTTAAAGCTAGGATCACTTGAATGAGTTAAGGCATTACATTTCCATAAACCATTTAACTTAGTGAACTAGATTTAGAAAACTTTACAGTCCCTCAGTCAGAGTTTGAGTTTTCCATCAGGAAAAGAATGCAGATTGTCTGTTTAACACCATTTTTCTCTTTGCTTTGCTGTCAATAATGAGAATTTGTCTTTTCTTAATTTCATTTTAAAATGACTTTTAAGCCAATCAATAATAACACTAAAAATAATACTACAATTAATACTAGATCATACTAGTCTAGTTATAATATGCATAACTGTGGAAGTTAAGCCAATACTCACTAATAGCTTGACCTAATGGCAACATATTCAATGAGAATAACAGCGGTCCAAGCATAGGGCCCTGAGGTACACCATAGAGCCATGGTTCTCCAAAGTGGGGTTCATAATGTATAGCCAAAGGGTTAAGGACGTGATGACAGTGGAGATTAATTTTAACTACTGTTATAGTTGTTATAGTTATGATTTTAGTTATTATAATTATGAGCCTAATTGACTGGTCACTTGAATTCTAATCTAAAGCCCACTTTACGTTTAAAACGTAAAACGTAACTTAAAAACAAGTATAAATAACGTGAACCGGAATCTAATTGCAATTTTAATAAAAGTAGGAAAAGTGCTGTTAACGTGATACAAAATGTTTTGTGAATACTAATTATAATATTGGTCATAAGGGGGTCCTTGAACTTTCTTTTTCCACTAAAAGGGGTGCCTGAGCGCAAAAAGTTTGAGAACCCCTGCCATAGAGAGTATCACGTCTTTTAGAGAATATGTTCAACAAAACCATTGTTCTCCAGTTAAGTATGTGTGTTAACAGGCCTCATTCAAACAAGAAGCCTGAATGACAACATAACGGAGGACAAAGTAACATCTTTTGAATTGGGGGTAAAAGTTAAATCAGTCAGAGTTCAAAAAGTTACCTTAAACCCAGTAGGTTGACGTAATCAGTCTTATTTCATCACTCATGTTTTTTTTTTAGCAAGCTGTGTCTTCACCCGATCATCTGGGTCACGGTGATCTTTGTCTTTTAGCCCCTCACCCCCTTTTTCCCCTTCAAGTGGTCTTGTGCCACTTGCCAGCCCGGCACTGTAAATAAGAATTTGTTCTTAATTCTTTGCCTGGTAAAATAAAGGTAAAATAAAAAAATAAAAAAATAATAAAGTGTCACATTTTCTGTTTACCTGATACATCTCGTAAAGGCCTTGTTAATTAGGTGATGTGGTGAGTCGGATGTGTTAGAGCAGGAAAATCACTACTGCTGAAATCGGGCTTTCTGGGACTGGAACTAAATCCTAGAGAATTATGGGTAGGCATGGATGATGAAGACCAGACATTTCCCATATGTTGCATGAATGAAATAATGAATTATTAATGATATTGTGAGAGTCATCCTTTGTACATGATTGAGGAAATTGAATGCTTGCTGTGGAATCGGGAATAATGAGACTACATGCCTTGTTGGTTTAACCGAATAGCCTTTTGTTAAAAACCTTTGGTAAGAGCTATCGTATTTGGAAAGAGATGAGTCCGAATTTTACTCGCTTGATGTGGAATAAGAAGGATTAAAGCCTTGTGGAATCCAGTTTGCTTTGCAGGTTGTGTTGGTTGCACCCTCATGGACCAACCAGCTTCATATCTTTAATGACACCTGATTCAGATTCAGCTGCAGAAACACAGCAGGTGCGTAAAAGACGCCTTACAACTCAAATATAGCACACCTGTCAACACTTGTTGTGACTGATGAGGCACAAAAACTAGGCAGACACCATCTGTCTAAAGACATGAATTATTATTCTTTTTTAAAAGGATTATTTCCTTCATGATTTGCGCCATATAGTCTCAGATATTAACCATTTCAGTTTTAAAATAAAGATCGTTTAAATACAGACAAATAAAGTCGAGACACTGTGCTTTTAAATAAATTCTCCAAATCCATTTATTTCTTTTTGCACCTCAAAACAAGTAGGGATTATAGAACAGCAGGAATGTACCGGAATCACAACGGAAAATCACTTTATTAAATTTTTTAATTTTTTTTTTTTAATCTTTTTTTTTTTTTTTGGTGTGAGCTCAGAGAGAAAAAAAAAAAGAAGAATACCTTTCATACAGTCATAATAATTGCACTTCATGAATCTAGACTGCTTTCTGTCTCTGGCGGAAACCCAAACCAAACCCTTACTTCCTCTCTCTCCCTTTCTCTCTCTCTAGAGTTTAGTATTAAATTTTCCAATGAAACTCGATTGACAAAAGAAATGCTAATTCAGTGCTGGGTACTATGGCGTCAATCCAATTTCTCTTCTTTTTCGTTTTTTTCCCGCATTGGTCCTCTCAGTCGGATAAGTGCAGCACATTCACAGGGACTTCA
Organism: Olivaichthys viedmensis; assembly: GCA_028565825.1. NCBI lineage: Eukaryota > Metazoa > Chordata > Actinopteri > Siluriformes > Diplomystidae > Olivaichthys > Olivaichthys viedmensis. The sequence goes on from JAOUQW010000026.1 coordinate 13,767,044, forward strand.
CAGCTGGAATGAACATTTCACTGTTACAGGCAGCTATGCCAAACTGAGAGAGAAAGAGAATAAAGAGAGAATAAAAAGAGAAAGAAGATGGAGAGAGAGAGCAAATCCACACCTTCTTTCACCACCCTCTACAAGAGAAAGAAAGAAATCAAACATTGGAGAAAAATGATTGTTTCACCTTTCCAAAAAGAGACAGCAATTCTCTCTTATCCCTGCACTTTTGCTTTAAATAGGGTCATGTGACTGAGCAAATTCCTTTTCCACAACTAATTAGCATTGGGAAAATTAGCAGAACCATCGGCCCGCTTCACCAACAGAACCTTTGTACATCATTCATAGTGCGTCTAATTTCATGTATAGTTTCAGTTCATTTCTTAAAACCTACACCTTAAATCAGAACACCTGCTCCGATTCTCAGAGTATGTGTACTTTCCACGGATGCCACGCCCTACAGTTGGGTCCAAAAGTCTGAGTCCATGAACTGTTTATTTCAACCACTTGTGAAAAACTAGTCAGAATGTGTTCTCATTGGCTGAAAGCACTAGGGGATATATTTAAAAAAAAATTTAAACCCAGCAAATTGTGTGTCAACTGGAAAGTTAGAAAGATTTGAATTTCACCAAAAAATATATTTGTCCCAGTTTTCAAATAATGTATTCTTCTTAAATAATATGTATCAACTGATGAAATTTTGCATAATTTTTTAATGAAATGAAAACAGTTCTCGGAGGGGGACTCATACTTTTGGATCCTGCTCTATGAACAATCATTCATTACAGTGCTGAGGGATCCAAGGGAGAATTGTTTTTTTCAAACGTCAAACCAAAGTGGCAGGAAATCAGGCCCTTGTTGTATATTATGACATTCTTAATTATCGAAGTTAAAAAATCTTCTTCTTTTTTTGCAACCTGTATCGTGGCAACGTTTCAAGCCTTCAGGGGATTCCAGTGTTAAGTTCCTCATGAACCAAAAGCAGTGATCAGACCTTCAGAGTTACTAGATTTTAGCCAAAAGAGGAAAAAACTCAAAACCCATTAGGAAACATTAAAAAACTAAGAATTAAGAAAGACATGCCTTTCTTCTTAGCAGCCGATGCATATCATATACTACAAATATATAAAACAACAAAAATAAATTCAAGTTTTCAAGTTTCATAAATACGTTAAATTCAAACGACTTGTTTCCAACTTCCCGATCCTTTCACAAGATTTTAGATTTCAAAAGCAGTGCAATTTTCAATTATAATCATAATTAATATTATAATTAAGTTATTTTAAAAAGTAATATAATGTAATCCTTAAACAACACTCAAAAGCATTAATCCTATAGCATTTTCTTTGTAACATTTGACGTGTCCTCTAGAGCTGTGTGTGTGTGTGTACATTTTGAAGCCCTAAACTTTGGTCCTTTGAGACCATCATCTTCACCAACTGAGCAAGGAACCTTTTCCTGCTTGTATAAAGCAACTTTTATCACCACAAAGTTTAGTCCAAACATAACTCAAAGAAAGACGGAAAACAAATAATGGATAAAAAAAAAAAAAAAAAAAAAAACTCTGAAGCAAGATCTTCAATCTTCAATTTCCCAGCAGGCAGGAATCTCCCCATTCACCTGACCGTCTCCGATCAATCGCCATCCACGTCTCCTCCCTCTGCTAAACGCAACACCACCACAGTTCACTCTGGAACTGACCCCAATCCATCTATCCATAAATCCAATATCTCCGTTGTTTTTGATTGAAAAGATCTCCAAATTTGAGACACTTTCTTTGACAGGTGCTTTTATCTGTAAACAGGAAGCCGAATGTGCGCATGCTGATGATCCAGAAGTCGTGGTACTGAGACGGTTTCGTAGCCTTTCCCCAACATCTGCTCTTTAATACACGGAGGGTGTATATCATTGATCAGGTATTCCAGTGACTGCAAACTACTGCTGAGAACGGAAGCGTTGCACAAGCTTTTGCTCGGCAAGTTGCAGCAAATGCCTCCTGAGCTGTCTATGGGTGCGTGTTGATGATGATAGTGATAATGATGATGATGAAGGTGGTGGTGATGAGGCAGGAAGCCCAGTTCGTTGTGCCCAATGGCTGTTGTCCCTGGCGGCAACTCCTGGGGGTTGTAGCAGTCACTTTCAGGGGTGACAAGGACACTGTTCCATGGCGGGGCAAAATACTGCCCCAACGCGAAATTGCCCTGCATGGATGCACAGTTCAAAGGCGAGGAGCTCAGTTTGTCGAGCCCTCCTCCTCCACTCACGCTCGTCATTATTGGGTATGTCCTGGAGAAGGACGATGCCTGAGATCCACCCACTAGGATGCTTGGGCCGCAGGATTCTGGGGATTTGCTTATGGCACCACTTCCACCGCTTCCACTGCTGTACATCCTCAAAATGGCTTGCTGCTGTTGTTGCTGCTTCTGCCAAAGGATGTAATCCAGACTTTCTGAATACGCAGTCACTTTTGCTACATCCCCATTCTGTCCCGGTAGTACCGTGCCGGAGTATCCAATGTTCCCTTGCGGTACCAGATTTGTTGTGTAACTCCCTCCTGAGCCAGAGGAAACCCCAAGTGCAGTGGTACCTTGCTTGCAGGGACTGGGATTGGGATTCGGGTTAGGGGGCATGGTGGAGACTTGCTGGAGAGCCTGGGCTTGGCAGTGCTGGTTGATCTGGTAGATGATGCTCTGGATTGAGGGAAGATTTGACTGAGAGGGCATATTCAGCCCTCTTGTCCCTGCTAGAGGGATCACAGACCCAGCCACCGTCACGTTGGGAGGCACGGTAAGTGCAGTGGCCTCAAGCGGCTTTGGAGGCGCAGAGTTGAAGCCCACTTGGTAGGGTGCCAACGCTAAGTGGGCAGGGGAGAGCTTAGTCCGCCTGCCCTGTGCATTCTTCACCACTACTTTTCCAGAAGCAACAAATGATGATGATGAAGAAGATGGAGATGATGACGAGGAGACTTTGACGATGGCCAGAAGGCCCTGGTAGGCACCCGGTTGGAGGTACGGGCTGTAGCGCTGACCCGTTGTGTCGTAGCCATTCACTGTGCGGTTAAGATGCTTGTGCTGTGGGACCCTGATGTTGGTGGGAAAGATTTTGATGGACAGCGGGCTGTTGGCCGCCTTCTGGGCGAAGGCATCAAGTTCTGCCGTGCTCGGGTAGCGTGGAGAGTGAACAGCCATGCTCGGTTCACCTGAAAGGGACAAAAAAATCATTGTTATCATCTTTATTGTCCTTAACTCTGCCACTACAAATTGCACCTGGATTTCTGTTTATTGGAGCCCCCAGATTTCTAAGGACATTAGTAAAATATATGAAAGAAAAATTTGGGCAGTATAAAAAAGTGTTGTAACATGAAGGACTCTGTGGGGTTGTGAGGATCCATGTGCGTAACTTTATTTGTGCCCTCACGATGACAAATTGTCAAGCAAATGATATCCAAATGGCAAATCCAGGTCAATATCTAAGACCATAACACAGTCCATTCATAATTATGTATAGGCAGACAACGACAGAGGGGTAATCCAAAAGCAAAGGTAAGTAGGTGGTCCAAGGTCAAGAGCATGAAATATCAACACAGCACAATACAGAACCTGGACCTAACACAACATGTGGAAGGATTTCACAAATAGAGTTGCAATGGCATCTATATATATAGAAAAGGGCTAATGGCAAACAGGCTAGTCTAATGAGATACGATAACTCTGGCAGTCGTGACCTCTGGTGGACGGGAAGAACCTGGTGTGACAAGCACACATTCTTTTCCCAACTTTTTGGAACTTTGCTTAAAATTTGCAAAACATTTGGATAGAAACATACAAAGCGACATCTTGTGGAGTAAAAGAGGCATTTCGGCAACAAGAGTGTTCCAAATAAAACAATCTAAAACTCGGGTTCTAGAGCATTCTGGGAGAGTTCCCGGAAATCAATCAGAGCTGATCTAACATTCTAGAGAATGTTCTGTGTGGCTAACATTCCATATTCTAGAATGTTCAGCGGGCTTTTGTGTACTTTGGTCTGCTTGCACAAGCTAATCTGAAAAAAGACCCTGATCTTTGGACCAGACAGCATGTGTGTGTGTGTGTGTTTGTGTGGGTATGGGTGGGTGTGTGTGTGTGGGTACGGGTGTGTGCGGATGTTTGCTCTGCTGTGTTTTCAGTTTTCTATTCAACCCAGGTGCAGGAGAGAGGATTTGATAACGCAATTATCCGTCACACTGCATGTGAATGGACAGACAAAAACTGCAGGTGCTGTTATCAGCCCAGAATGAAACTTAAATGGAACCTTGATAATTTTCCTCCATCTATCATCGTCTGTGCTGCTTTATCTCTCTCTCTCTCCCTCTGTATAAGTTCATCCTGGGCCAAATGGATCTTTTTTTCTCTCTCTTTTTAAAAAAAACTCAATCTGTGGAAATCCATCAGCCCCTCAGGCACTATTAAATCAGAGCTTTGCGAAATTAATTCAGACCTCACGGCAGAACTGGGTCACACACTGAAAACCAGCACCGGTGTGTGACAAAGGGGAGAAAAACGCTTTTTAATTATAGTGACACAGCTGAGATTTCTATGTATGAGCCTAAAGAGGAACCCTCCTGTTCTGTTCACTACTTAGCAGTCTTCTGTCCCACTTGCCGTCTCTTTATATTCTACAGCAATACAAATTGTAACATTCATTTAAAAATAGCCAATATATCTTATCTTCTTTTCGGGTTATTAGTAATCTAAACCATTCTGATCGAAACGGAGCCTCAAAGTCCTCCTGATGGCAGGTGGGAGTGAAAATAAGAGAGGGTACCACTAACATCACCTTTTTGTTTCAGATTTACAGTTTGATCATAATCTCTATAATATAAATATGATTAAAACCTTTTTTTTAGATTCAGCAAAGGAATTGAGGTGAGCATATAACGGAAGAATCAATTCAGTAAAGAAATTACTCAATTATTCGATCAATTATTGCAGCTCTAAATGAACTATTTTTGAAAGGAGGTGAAAGGACGGAGGCGCAGAGGGACAATGAGAATTCACAATGAAGCCTTTTGTCCCAAAAGTTGAATAAGACATCGGCAGGAAATGGTTTTGATAATACAAACGTACCACGGTTAACAAAGGACATAATTAAAGATGAAAATATTCTCTTTCAAATATTCTTCTCTAAACTTCTTTAACAAATCATAAAGAAATTTATATTAGGACGTCTCAAATATCTCAAATCTAGGATTTTGGTCGATGGCAAGCAAGTTCATTTTAAAAGTTCTCTGAAGGTTGTCCGGTGGTGCCTAATGACAGGCACGACTAGTAAAATATATTACTCAAAATCCACAAAATGATTAAAAAATAAAAAATAATAAAAAAAACAGGAATATCTCATTGAATGTTAAAATGTGTGTAATGCTGTCACTTGCCTTCCTCACAGGGTGAACTATTGGGCACGAGGCACAGCGATTGTGGTTTAATGGTGGCCAAACGAAGCCAAGGGTGCCATTACTTTAATCTTAGTGAAAATACAGTTCGAGTGCAAACTTTGTCGTTACAATACAACAAAAACACAAGGAGTCGCGCATTTTCTGTGGCTGAATCTTAAATCGCATTCTATTGTGCATGTAGTGCACTTGTTAGGGTGCACAGCGCCACTATGTTGTACCCTACGTAGTGAACACGAAGCCAATTGGAATTTGGCCCAACTTGAAGATAGCAGATTCTACGTGGACCACAGGTAAGAAATGTAAAATCAAGCTAAATATGAGCGACAAGGAAACTTGACTGTGGATAAATAAATAAAAACACGAATCTGAGAAGGAAAAACTTTTAATCCGTGTTGACGAAACAGTTTTGCAGAGTTTCACCGGTCAGAAAATTCTGAGAAACATTCACCCCCAATCGCTCAAACGCACACCTGCACCCAAGTTGGACAGGGGAAGGCCCGCGGAGGTGAGGGGCTTCGGTGAGATTGGATTTAAACGACATTATTCAGCCAATTTCACGGCTGCTTAGCTCGAAACCCAGCAAAAAGAGCAGCAGGCCTTTCATTTAGTGCCGATAAATCTAGTGCCACAAACGACTCGCGAAAGGCCTCAGACGAAAATGACATTTTTATGCAAAAGTGCTTTAAAAAAAAAAGAGTCTTCAGCGAATGTCAGCGCGCCCTTGAGGGGAAGGCGAGCGGAGGGGAAAGTGTCAGGGAGTTGTAATATTTTGATGTGTCTTTTAACAGGCACTTTGGCGCTCATTAAAGCTACCATGGAGGACCGGCGCTGCTAATTCAGTCCAGCGATGAGCCGAGTCAGTGTGTGTCCCCGTCGCCTGCAGAGCGCAGTGCCTTCTGGGAAAACCAGAAATGCTGCTTAGAATTGCTGTAAAAAATAAAATACTGACGGTTTCTTGGCTGGCAAGATCAGTTAAGTTCTAGCTTTAAAAAGGTCAGTGGTCTGGAAGCTAGAACCGGTGCTGTCTGGGGCTTGGGGGCGGCGTCAGTTCATCGCCATGACAACAGCTCGAGCCACTTAAATCGTTTACGTGACTGGCATTATTAAAATAAGACGTGCACTTAGGAGGCGGGTTGAAGATCATTGTTGTTTTTTTAAATGAGCAAAATTAAATATTGCAACGGTCTGAAGATGAAACGACCGTTTCTCTGGCAACGGCAACGCACTTAATGGGAGCTGCATTGCTAACGCTAATGCTAATAAATCTTCCTTTGAGCAGCTACACACTCGGAATAAAAAGCTAAAAGCAGGCTTTTATCGAAGCGTGTCTATGGCGATGTCTCTGTGCTGTTTATATACGCTAAAGGATTTGACTTTAGATGGTAAGATACGTTCAAAAGCACAAAGTTCGGCTTGTAACAAATCCTCCACGGTCGTTATTATTATTTACGCCGTGTGTTAGTGAGCTTTAATATCTGATGATGTAATGATTCGGCTTTAAACTTGTGGAAAAATGTCAGTGGAAAATGAGTCAACAGGTGCTTGGCCCCCTGGCATCGCTGCTTACAGGTGTGTATACAGCATCATTACTAATTAAGGACTCATATGTGTGTGTGTGTGTGTGTATGTATGTGTGTGTGTGTGTGTGTGTGTGTGTGTATGTGTGTGTGTGTGTGTGTGTGTGTGTGAGAGAGAGAGATCTGTGCCAGGCTGCTGTCGCTGCCTAATTGGAGGTGCACTAATTGGGTCAGACGGAGCAGGGGTCTGTCACACACAGCTGTCCACCTCACACACACACACACACACACACAGTTCAACCCCTCAGTGACAGCTTGCTCTTTGATGTTCCGCGACAAGCAAATTCCAGGGCACGAGAGAGAGAGTGTGTGTGTGTGTGTGTGTGTGTGTGTGTGTGTGTGCGCAGACTGACAGCTGATTTATTCCATTTGATCTAAAGAGAGAAAAACACACACGACACAGAGCAACCTTCCAACCTGCACTCATCCTTTCTTTTTTTAAATAATTTTTATCTTGTCTCCTTTCTTCCTCTCCCTCTTTTCCTTCTTTATCCTCCTTTCTTTCCTCTTATTCATTCTCATGTCTCCTGTACTTTCTCCTCTTGCTTCTCTTATCTATTTCCTTCTACATGGCTGATTGTGTCTTCTTTCTTTTCTCCCCTCCTCTTCCTCTCTCCTTCATTCTCTTTCTCCTGTTCTCTTTCCTTCTTCTTCTGTAACATGTCTTTCTTTCTCTATGTCACAAAGGCTGTCTGTCTTCCAAAGGCTTTTTTTCTGTCTCTGTGAGAGGAGTGTGTGAGGGGAAGAGAAGAGACTCTGAGAAGAGTGTGTGAGGGGGCCTTATATCAGAAACTCACACACGACCGGGCACTGAGATCAGACAGATAAAAGGGGACACAGTTCATTTTACATGTATAATTAAATGTGTGTGTGTGTGTGTGTGCGTTTTAGGAGTGGGCAGCTGCACACAGGCGGCATAACTGACAGAGTCTGAAAATGTCGTTCGGCCACAATGCGTCATTCTTTAAATCCAACCAAGTTTTTTTTGAAGCGTTAAGAATTGACTGTCACATTTAAAGAAGAGGTCACAATCACATGATCTTCAGTTCAACATGGAGTCTAAAGTTTCCTTTGTAGTTCCTTTGAACATTGCTTTGATGTGGGGTGCCAACATTTCCAGCAGCGTACGGAAATAATGTCTGCAACAAGACAAGTTTAAGCTCATGAATGAGTTGAGAAGATTTAACACACTTTATTTCTGTGCTCCAAAATCAGGCGGGTCCAATAACAATGTAATAACCGCGCTTTCTCTTTCTCTGACTTTCTAACAGCTGAAATGTCGTCTCCTGAACGTCCGCTCACAATTTTCAGAGAGCTGTGATGTAGAATTATGCCGTTTTGTTTTGTCGAGAACGTGAACACAAAGAATTTTATAAAGCCGAGATCAGCGTCCGGGAATTAACGGACTCAAGGACACATCTGTAGTGTGTGTGTGTGTGTGTGTGTGTGTGTGTGTGTGACTCTCACAGTACAATCCTGTGAGTTATCTTCCCTCGCTGCAGATCATGCACATGTGCACAGGGCAGACAACAGACACACACACACACACACGCACACACACACCACTGCTCACAGAGATAAAAGTGTAAAGATGCACTGATGCAATCGAACATGCACATGCAGCCTCCCCACACACACACACACCCACAAACACACACACACACACACGGTCTGGTGAGAGCAGGTTGTTTTTTTTAGGGGTTTTCAGGGGGGCCTCCTGGGTTAAACGCTTCACACACACTTCAGATACACACACACCTTAATTACCCCCCCAGAGGAACACCACAAGCTTTACCCACAAAACACACACACACACATTCAAACACACGTGACACAGACAGAGAGAGACAGAGAGAGCGAGAGAGACGGACAGACCGAGAGAGAGCGAGAGAGACGGACAGACAGATAGACAAACAGAGGGACAGACAGAGGGAGAGACAGACAGACAGAAAGAGAGACAGACAGAGAGACAGACAGACAGACAGAGAGCGAGAACGAGAGACGGACAGACAGATAGACAAACAGAGGGACAGACAGACAGACAGAGAGCGAGAATAAAAGAGAGACAGTCAGAGGGACAGACAGACAGAGAGAGAGACAAAGAGAGAGATGGACAGGCAGAGAGACAAACAGACAGACAGAGGGACATACAGAGAGACAGAGAGAGAGAGAGAGACAGACAGACAGAGAGACAGACATACAGAGGTAATTATCGCCCTGATCTAGTGTATCAGATCAGAGTCTCCAAACAGCAGCTCTCATTAACACACACACACAATGAAATTTATCGTGTGTGTGTGTGTGTGTGAGAGAGAGAGGGACAGAGACAGAGGGTTAACTGCAGCAGTGTGTGAAAGCACAAAACCACGAAGGTGCAGACAAACAACACGAACTGATTCTGAGAAACACACACACACACACACACAGGGTTATACATGCAAGAGTGTTGTGTCTGAAAGTGCTGCGTGTGGCACAGTGTGTGTGTGTGTGTGTGTGTGGGAGAGAGTATGAGAGATTGTGAGAACGATGACCTCTTTCTCATTCGAGTGATTATTATCACATACACACACTCGTTTAGAAAAGGATTGTAGAGAGAAAAAACACACACACACGCGCACACACACACGCACATGCACACACACACACGCACACATACTCTAAAGGCATGTCAGGTTCAAGTTCAATTTGTGTATTATTGTCCAGACTGTCCAATTACATCACTGTTCCTGTGTGTGTGTGTGTGTGCATTTTTTTTTATTGTGGGCTAATAGGTAGTAATAATAGGATACTAATAGGTTACTAGG
>JAOUQW010000026.1:13793098-13803196 GCA_028565825.1 Olivaichthys viedmensis
CTCACACACACACTCACTCTCACACACACACTCACTCTCACACACACACTCACTCTCACACACACACTCACTCTCACTCACACACTCACTCTCACTCACACACACTTTCTCACTCACACACTCTCACGCTCACACTCTCTCTCACACTCTCACACGCACTCTCTCACACGCACTCTCACACTCTCACACACACACACACTTTCTCACACACTCACGCACACTTTCTCACACGCACTCTCACACTCTCACACACACACACACTTTCTCACGCACTCTCACACACACTTTCTCACGCACTCACACACACTTTCTCACGCACACTTTCTCACGCACACTTTCTCACGCACACACACACACTCTCACACACACGCACTCTTTCTCACACACACACACACTCTTTCTCACACACACACACACACACACTTATCAGCAAACTGTACTCTATTCACTATATAGTGCACTACTTGGGGAGCTTTGCCATTTTATACACTCTTAACGTTCTTTAAAGGTTCTTTAGATGGTTCATGATTTTAGCTTAAATCATTTAAGAACTTTTTTTCTTTTTTTTTTCTTTTTTAAAGGGGAACCCATTTGTTATAGTGTTCTACATAGAACCTTTAAGGGTTTCCACGCAGGGACAAACTGTAAAACGCTTTAGGGTGCTCGCCTTTTCTCAGAGTGTGTAGTGGAGCATATTTAGCGTGCTCATGAAATCCCACAATGCACTGCAATAGGTTGGTGTCTGAATGATGTACTGTAACAGGTGCAGAACACCCATAATGCACTAGGGCTCCAGGTGGGACACAGGACAAGTGTGTGTGATTAGTGGGGATTGATGTCAGCGTGTGCTCCTTCACGCTCCTCGTGTCTAATGTTCTGTGTTGATTACAGGGTTCTTATTTTCTCTCTTCCAGCTCAGCGAGGATGTTTAATAAAGTGTCTCGAGGCCAGGAGAACGTGTTTAAAGCTCTGCCGATGGCCTGCACGCTCAATTTCCCTCGCCTTCATCGCTGCGCTCTAAATTAACGCCGCGTTTAAATGCCTCCTCCTGGGATATACGGCTGACTTTAGATTCCTAGGACCCTCAGCTTTCACTCAGGTATCACGAGACGTCGTCCGCTTTATCTGAAAATATGGAAAAACCTCCAGTGATTACCCATGATCCATCTGAGCGTCCTCCATCCAGCCAGTCAGAGCACACCCTGACCACGCCCACTTCCTCCAAGGGTCCCAGGTCCAGATTCAGGACTGTGGAAGAAGCCCGAGAGAAGCTCAAGTTCATCTTGGGCGCGTCTGAAGACAACTCGTCCGACGACGAGCCCGTCGCTTCGGCCAGGTCCCAAATCACAAGTGTGACTGAAGCGCCCGAAATAACGAGCTCTGCGTTACAGGAGACGCCTCGTCACTCGGCCGCGTCCCAATCCACAAGCATGAGGTAGGAGTCAGAATCATAACGGGGGTGAAGTGGGATTAATATTGCGATTAAGGAGCCTGTTTAGGGGAAGACATTTACAGCTTCACTAACATGGCAAATAATTCTGTTTCCTGTGAAATAAATCGACCAATCACGTAGCTCGGAGCACTTTCGCTTCTGCTTTTTATGTTTGTACTGTCATTTTAATTTATTTATGAACTCTGAATCATTTGATTTAAAAAACAAACCCCGAAGTTTACAGATTTAACAAGTAAAAACGAAAGTAGATTTTAATGTCCTTATCAGTCATTTGTTCTAAAAATGATATTTATAAGAGCACTGACACCTGATGATGCCCCAATACTCAGAAAAGTGTCATAATATTTATATATATCACGATATCGATATCATATCACCCAGCCATGTTATGTCACTTCCTGTTAGACACAAATCATGAAGAGCTATATTTATTTGATTACAGCCTCTCCAACTGAGTTCACGTCAGCAGCGTTGGTTAAATATCACCAGAGGGCGCTGTTCCACCACGGAAATGGTTCCCAGTGCATTGTGGGATTGGATTATGACCCTAAAGTTTATAAAGTCACATGAAGTGTGTGTGTGTGTGTGTTATTGCTGCATGCCACACGTCTCTGTGTGCTATTAATGGATGTTCTCCTCTCTGACATTGACACACAGCAGAAAAATCTCTTCAACATTTGTGTAAACACTCTGTGTGTGTGTGTGTGTGTGTGTGTGTGTGTGTGTGTGTGTGTGTGTGGTAATTATTAATCCTTAAAGAGCGTTATAAACAGAAATGCAGCTTTGAGTTGGAGAAAGGAAGCGTTGAGTTAGTTTCGTTTGTTTATCTGAGCTGTGGAAAGAATCCGGGGCTGGTATTCAGCAAGCATCTTCGTGTGTGTGTGTGTGTGTGTGTGTTAAAGTGACCTGAATGAGTGTTATTGGGGGAGAAATCTGATCCTGGATCAGCTCTCCTGCACTAACTGCCGTTATTAATACCAGGGCCGGTCGTTTATCCACGACTCGCACTCGCCTAAAGGACGACGTCTAATCCGAAAAGGACACGGTCGGCTCTTCGGTTTCTCTAAAACACCATGGAGACGAACCTAAACAGGCCAAAAGGTGAGAAGTGAGCAGGGTTAGAGTGTCGAGCAGGGAGATTTAAGATGGTTTAAGAGTGTTTTTGTACGTCTCCGGTGAGTGCCGCCTTATAATCACTCCAATCTGACGACATAGTGCGCATGCAAGTTGTTGGGTTTATGATGCGTGATCTTCAGCACACACAATATTGTGTTCATGGAAGAGGAAGCTGAGAAAGAGCAAGGAAGATGGTAGGAGAGATAAAGGAGGAGAGAGGGATGACAGAAGGAGAGAAAAAGAGGATGAGGGGAGAGGATTGGGAATGAAAGACAGGAAAGGGGGAGAAGACCGAAGAAGGAGAGAACAGAAAGAACAGTCGGTATCAGACGCTGTGTGTGTTACAGTAATGATGATCTGCTCAGTCCTGACCTGCTGTTCGAATACACCTTCTCAAAGTGTCTGCTGTCAGAACCTGCTGCACACACACACACACACACACACACTGGAGAACAGCACAGGCCAAATAAAACACACACTTAAACCCCCACAAAGTTTTGTGTTTTCCTGCTGTTATTCTTCATCAGCTTATTATAGGGAGGAGTGTGTGGAGTGTATGTACAAAATAACAATATTGTAAGATGTTAAAAATGAAATGTAAACTTTTGCACTCGACTGTGGATGGATGGACAAACAGATGCATGATCTAAATTCCAGACGATTGGAGATTTGAGAAATAGAAATGTAATTGCTCCGTGGTGTGGGGTTCTCCACTGCAGTGGGTTTGTTTGTGCTATTATAATGTTACCGGGTCATGGCGTGAGCGCAGTAAAGACCATGTGTTATAAAGTCCAGATCCTGAGAGGGGCCTAAACCCCGCCTCTCTGATTACATACTGAACTGTCATTGGCTGCTGAGGGTCATGTGACTGTTCCAGAGCGAACGGAGAGAGCAGAGTACAACTCGGAGAAGAACAGATTAGTGTGTGTGTGTGTGTGTGTGTTAGTGCGGTGTGATGGATCGTTTACTGGGTATGTACAGAATAATCATTGTGTTTACGTGTATGTGTGTGTGTGTGTATATCACACTTAATAACACAGGCTTGGTAATGGGTTCATGTTTGTGTTGACTTTCACGGTACAGAATATTCCATCTGTTAATATGGAGGAGGCTTAAATTCTTTCGTAAGGATGGATTATAGACCGTTTGCTCGATGAATAGATGGACGATGAACAGACTGAGAAATGAAACTGATAAGAACGGAGGCAGAAATACGGGGTGATGGAAAGAAAAATGAATAATAAGACGTCGAGATGGATAGATGAGTAAATGGATGATGGATGGATTAGATAGGAAATGAAAATGGTAGTAAATAATAGAGATTGAGACAGAAATATGTAGCGCTGGATGGATGGATGGATTGATTGACAGCTTGGTGCACTAATGACCGAGCAGTACTTAAGTAGCAACCAAACAGTGAATGAGTGAAAAGCAGAACATTTAAATATAAGAATGGGATATATTGCAGATTTGGGGAGTTTGCAGTGTGGGATCGGTTCTAGAGTACATGAGAAAGTGTAATGTACGCTGGGGTTAGTCGTCACTCTGCTGTTTGAGTAAAGGATAAATGTGTAGGGATTTATCAGACCATGTTTACTCTCATGACTTTTATAAAGAACACTGCAGAGGGAAAAGGTTCTACATTACCACTGTACTGACTCATGACTGTGTGTGTGTGTGTGTGTGTGTGTGTGTGTGTGTCGCAGGCCTAGCATGTCTGGTCCCCACCTGATGAGGAAAGGTCGAGAGCAGAGGAGGATGGACGTACCGCGAGATTTCACCGTGGCCTCTCCGGCCGAGTTCGTCAAGCGATTCGGAGGCACCCGAGTCATAGAAAAGGTGTGTGTGTGTGTGTGTGTGTGTGTCGGATTTTTCAAGGTCCAACCCAATTTTTATATTTCGATTTCATATGACGATGACTATGTTTTGCAGCTATTAAATATTTATATCACGATCATTTCCTAACATTTTATCGCAGTCACTGCATGGAAGAGTGTCTACGTGTCTACCACGTCCTGATAAGGTTACTGGATTATGTGATGTCTGTCTGTCTGTCTGTGCAGGTGCTGATCGCCAATAACGGCATCGCAGCAGTGAAGTGCATGCGCTCTATTCGCCGCTGGTCCTACGAAATGTTCCGCAACGAGAGAACCATTCGCTTCGTAGTGATGGTCACGCCCGAGGATCTGAAAGCTAACGCAGGTAAGGCCTCCGTGCGTGTGTGTGAGATATTCCACTTTGCTGTTCCTCTGATGCAATCTGTTTTTCTTTATTAAATCTGTATTGAAGTGCATACACACTGTGAGGTGTTTTGTATTTTAGAGTACATTAAAATGGCGGATCACTACGTGCCGGTACCCGGGGGGCCGAACAATAATAACTACGCCAACGTGGAGATGATCGTGGACATCGCAAAGAGAATTCCAGTGCAGGTAACCCTCCTACACTCACTCCTACTTACTCACTCTTAATACAATACAATAAATGTTTTCTTATTTTTCTTTGAATGGTGATATTAAACCCTCATCAGGAGCCTCTGGAGTAACTGTGAGGTTTTTTTATGAATGAATATTTCTGTTATGCGTTATTGGGGTCGATTTTTTTAAAATAATGTTCTTTAAACTTTGAATTACTTGATGCTGCAGTTTCTTATTGGGTTCTCACTCGTATTAATCTGTGTATCTTTTTATTGATATAATAGAATAATTGAGGATTTAAAAGACGAGGAGCTTGATGATGATGATTATGATGATTTTCTGTCTTTAGGCGGTGTGGGCCGGTTGGGGTCATGCGTCAGAAAACCCCAAGCTGCCAGAGCTGCTCCACAAAGCGGGAATTTCATTTTTAGGTACAGCCTGGGGGGAGAAATCGTCCCCTTCAGCCGAACATCACATCACAGTTCTTGTCAGAGGGGATATTGTGTAGCCCGATTTAATATATTTGAATGAAATGTTCACGCTTGTTTTTAAGTCTTTTAACTTGTATTGTTTTTAAATGAGTTCCACAGAGACCGCCATCCTATCGAGATTTTTGTTCTTGGGGGCTTTTTGTGGCTCTTGACCTCATTAATATCTGATCATTTCTAATCGATGTGCTGTTTCTCAAATGATTATACTCTTAAAGATATTTAAACATGTCAGGGAGTGTTCGAAAGTGTGTGTGTGTGTGTGGTTGTGGTTGTGTGTGTGTTTCAGGGCCATCCAGTAAAGCCATGTGGGCTCTAGGAGATAAAGTGGCGTCCTCCATTGTGGCTCAGACTGCAGGAATCCCCACTTTACCCTGGACTGGATCTGGTAACGTCTCCACTTTACTCCTACCTCCTCCTTTTCTCAACCTTACCCACACACACACACACGCTAGTCTGGGTTTTCGCTCCACTGTTTTTTGGTCATTTTAAATCTGGAAAAAATTGTTAAGATTGATATACACTGCATTAAGGACATTAAATCCATATTAAACAATATAACTGAACCCTCATATTGTAGGTGTTCTCTTGTATGACATTTAATGTCGTCCTCTTGTTCCACTCCTCCTTCTAATTTCTCGTGGTTCTCTCTCTACAGGACTGAAGGTAGCGTGGGGAGAGGAAGAACAGAGACTGGGTCATGTGATCAGCGTCCCGCCGGAGCTCTACGCTGAAGGCTGCGTGAGGGACGTGGATGAAGGCCTCGCTGTAAATTCAGCACTCCATTCACAACTTTACACACCTTTTAACTCGCAATCCTCCTCATTTCATTTCTGCTTTTTTAATTTTTATACCCGAGTAATGGTGTCCGTCATCAGTGATGCAGCAGCAGCATCCCATGTATAAATAAATAATGAACATGTAGTTATGAGAAGTCTGTTTTAGATGTTGTGTGTGTGTGTTATATGTGTGTTTGGCTGTAGGGTGCAGAGAAGATCGGCTATCCTGTAGTGATCAAAGCGTCAGAGGGTGGAGGAGGAAAGGGAATCAGGAAAGTGGACAATGCTGAGGATTTTCCCAGCTTCTTCAGACAGGTGCACACACACACACACACACACACACACAAGCCAGTTTAGTATCAGTGGCACACCTGCATGGTTTAGTCATAGAAAGAAAAGATCAATAGGATAGAAAGATGGATGGATGAGTAGATGGATGGATGCTGGAGATGGATGCTCTGCATAGTTTCTCTGGGGTTTTATATTATTTTATTTGCACTACGTCTGTGGTCTTATGTTTTGTTTTATTTGAAATATAAAATCTGAGCAGGTCCAGGCGGAGGTGCCGGGCTCTCCGATCTTCATCATGCAGCTAGCGCAGCACGCACGCCACCAGGAGGTGCAGATCCTGGCAGACGAGTACGGAAACGCCATCTCTCTGTTCGGCCGCGACTGCTCCATCCAGCGGCGCCACCAGAAGATCATCGAGGAGGCTCCGGCCACCATCGCCTCGTCCTACACCTTCCAGCTGATGGAGAGGGTCCGTTTATACAATATGTTTTATTAAACGTGTAGTAGCAAGGAGCATCTTAAAGATAACCCAAGTTAATTTACTTAAATACACAAAGATACAATAAAATGAAGTAAATGAAAAGAATTTAATAATAATAATAATTAAAATAATAAAATATTTTCATTAAATGCTGTATTAAAATGCTTTTTAAAGGAGTTTACTGAGCTTGACGGCTTCATAAAATGTCCACAGTTTTGAAGCATGGTGATAAAAAGAGGTGTCGTACATTAGAGTGTTTATTGTTCATCAGTATGCGGTGCGCGTGGCTAAGATGGTGGGCTACGTGAGTGCGGGGACTGTAGAGTACCTGTTTTCAGAGGACGGCAGTTTCCACTTCCTGGAGTTGAACCCCAGGCTGCAGGTGGAGCATCCGTGCACGGAGATGATCGCGGACGTTAACCTGCCCGCTGCTCAGCTCCAGGTACTGAACACGCATTGCACACGACTTGCATGAATTTACGTCACCGCATCTGTCCGTGGAAGCGTTCGCATGCAGGCCCTGAGCTGAACCAGATGTTCTACATGCAGTGAGGAAAATGCTGAACTGTGCAGTGTATCGACACGAGTTACTTGAATGAGCTTTTATTTAATTTCGAACGCGTTTGTGTAGATAGCGATGGGGATCCCCCTGCACAGGATTAAGGACATCCGCGTGCTGTATGGCGAAGCTCCGTGGGATCATACCCTCATTAATTTCGAGGCTCCGGAGTGCATCCCCTGTCCTCGGGGACACGTCATCGCCGCTCGCATCACCAGCGAGAACCCGGACGAGGTGAGTGAGGATCATGGATAATATGTTCTAGGCTAAATCTGGGTCCAAATGTTTGATGCAGGTGTTTTATTTAGAAGCTGTAGTCTGATCCCTGAAGTTTTAGACAGTAGCACTGTAAATATTGGTGCCGTGTGTGTGTGTGTGTGTGTGTGTGTGTGTGTGTGCAGGGCTTTAAGCCGAGCTCAGGCACGGTGCAGGAGCTGAATTTCCGCAGCAGTAAGAACGTGTGGGGTTACTTCAGCGTGGGGGCCACAGGGGGGCTGCACGAGTTCGCCGACTCCCAGTTCGGCCACTGCTTCTCCTGGGGAGAGAACCGCGAGGAGGCCATCTCGTCAGTCTAATCATTTACATCACATTATTACTGCTCCAAACATGAGCACATTACAGTGTTACTGCTCCCAAAAGAACGTCTCCTTAGTCCGTCATGTTTCTTCAGGACTGATCGTTCCATTATAGCTTCTTTGTATCGACCTTCAATAATCCAACAATCAATTTATATATTTGGCAACAGGTCCAACACGTAATCTAGTTTTTTTTGGCAGCTTACTAGAATTTATATATATATTTTTTCTTTTTATAGCAACGCGTTTAGTTTTTTGGTCATGCATTGAAAGTGGTTTTGTCTGAGAATAAATTTTGTGATTCTGTATTAATGATAACGTCGGACTGCTTTGTGAACATTTTTTCACAATGTACTATGATTATAAAAAAATGATGTGTATATTTTTTGGCAACAGTCTATTATAGTTCATGTCTAGGACTGTTGAGTTGTTGGCAAAATACTAGAATCTAGAATTTATTTTTGTAATCGGTATATTTAAAAAAAGAAGAAGAAAAAAAGCGTAGGAGAATGGAGTTATCTTCTGCAAAGAAAAAGCTTCTCATTTGTCTGATGGTGTGTTGCTGCGTGAACTTGCTGGCGTCTGGTGATTTTGTGTGTTAATAATGAATTTCTCCGTGCAGTAATATGGTGGTGGCCATGAAGGAGCTGTCTATCCGGGGAGACTTCAGGACCACGGTGGAGTATCTGATTAAGCTGCTGGAGACGGAGAGCTTCAGGAACAATGACATCGACACGGGCTGGCTGGACCACCTGATCGCTGAGAAAGTGCAAGTACGCCCCTGACTGGATCAGTTTTAGACAGAGGCCGGTTCTGGTGCTTACTCTGCAGTTAATGTTCTTAAGAAGCAGCCTTCACTTTTTAAATCTGAAATTGCTGAGTAGGATAATTGATATAACTGGATGTTTCTTTGTGAAGTCAATGGACATCTGTGTGTGTGTGTGTGCAGGCGGAGAGGCCGGACACCATGCTGGGGGTGGTGTGTGGAGCTCTACACGTAGCCGACGCCAGTTTCAGGAAGAGCATGTCTGACTTTCTGCACTCGCTCGAGAGGTGAGACTGTCAAATATACGGTTCTAAACTCGTGTGATCCGTTTTTAAGGTGTTTACTTGCGTTTTGTCTTTAAATTCTGATTATTAAATATTTTCTTTGTCTTTCTTGTGTAATAAATTGAATCTATTGGATAAAGGGATATTAATAACACAACTGCATGTGTTCGATTTAACATAAGGATAATGGATATTAACTATAATTTAAAAAATAAGAATAATAAAACTAAGAGCTAGACTGATCTCTCTGTCTCTCTCTGTCTCTTCTCGAGACAAGTGTTAATGTCATTTCCTGTATTTTTAGGGGTCAGGTGTTGCCTGCTGCCAGTCTGGTGAACACAGTGGAGGTGGATCTGATCTACGAGGGGATCAAATACCGCCTCAAGGTAACAGCAGGTTATAAACTCATGATTATAAGCTCATAAACATTACAGTCTAAAGATTATAGGAAAACTCTCCATGGAGACCATATTCGTAAATCATGATGACTTTCGATTTCTTGCAGCAATGCTCTGTAAGCATTTTATAAACCCTAATAATGCCCCACAAAGCACTATTATTCATTTCATAATGACTCATAAAGACGCTGTAACACAAGTGTCACTTTTGACTGATGATCATATTAAATCGTATCGTATAATCTTTTAATATTTATATACTTTTATAAAACATTATGAACATTTTAAATGTCATCACTGAGCGCTTTTAAAACACTGTTGGCTGTTAAATTATAAAGATCTATGAGCATAGTCATAAAGCCTTATAATTACAGGCTTCATAAAGAGTGTTATCATTTTCTTTGGATGATCTTATCTCTGTGTGTGTGTGTGTGTGTGTGTGTGTGTGTGTGTGTGTGTGTGTGTGTGTGTGTGTGTGTGTGTGTGTGTGT
>JAOUQW010000026.1:13807644-13827234 GCA_028565825.1 Olivaichthys viedmensis
TGGGCTACTGATCAGAAGGTCGTGGGTTCAAGCTGCCACTGTTGGGCCCTTGAGCAAGGCCCTTAACCCTCCCTGCTGCAGGTGCGCTGTATCATGGCTGACCTTGACTTCTGACCCCAGCTTACCAACATGCTGGGATATGCGAAGAATGAATTTCACTGTACTGTGACAATAAATAGCATTCTATTCTATTCTATAAGTGTGTTAGTGTAGAAGTGTGTTAGAGCCCATTATGAGGATAAAATGAATGTGCTAATGCAGAAAACACTCAACACATACTAACACACACTCAACACATACTAACACACACTAAACACACACTAACACACACACTCAACACATACTAATACACACTCAACACATACCAACACACACTCAACACATACTAACACACACTCAACACACACTCAACACATACTAACACACTCGTGCTATCCTCATGAAGGGTGTGTTAAAGAGCTAATGAGTTGAATCAGGTGCGTTAGTGTGTATTAGAGTGTGTGTGTGTGTATCCTCTCTTGCTTTTCCAGGCTGAAGATGACACATTCACTTCACTTCCTCATACATCTCTGATTTGCATGATTTACTTACCCTAAGCACATTCCCACATACACACACACACACACACACACACACACATTCCCACATACACACACACACACACATTCCCACACACACACACACACACATTCCCACATACACACACACACACATTCCCACACACACACACACACACACACACACACACTGTATGACACACACACACACACACACACACTGTATGACACTGTTATCTATAAACGTGGACAAAAGGACGGCACAGAGATAAAAACAGTCAGAGCTCCATCTTGAAGTCCTCATGATATCTTGAAAGGCAGCTTCAGTCTTGACATTCCTGTTATGTGGTGGGATTTCACAAAAAAACAACAGATCCATGAGGTTTCTGTGACCTTTGATTTGAGCTTGAGTAATCTACTGGTTACTCCATTCAGTTAAATGATTCATTCAGATTCGTTCAGTTGCACTACAGTTTTGCCCAAATGTTCAGCTGTCTAAAGCAGACAACAAACAGCGTGAGGAATGTAAAAATGACTAATAAACATTGCTATTTTGTGTTATTTTATAATATGCTTGCATGTTTTTGGTGTTGTTCTGTTTATTATTGATGGAATGTGGTTAATGATCTCTGTCTGTGTAGAACGCGGCACTATTGTTCTGTGTTAGGGGCTAAACTGGGTTCTCTGTAGGCTGTGGCACAACGAAGAACAGTTAGCAAACTGCTAGCCATTATGGACAATTGCTAGCTTAACTGCTATCTATCTCCCTGTCTGTCTGTGTGTCTGTCTGTGTGTCTGTCTATCTATCTATCTATCTATCTATCTATTTGTCTGTCTGTCGGTCTGGGTAAGTTTTGATATTAATACAGCTTTTATTCAGAAATGTTTGAGATGGTATGTTCAGATGTAAATAACAAACACAGTTTGTTAAATCAGTCTGAATGAAGAAGATTAAACTGGATATGAGCAGATTATTGTGCATTATATAGAACTTTTATTTACATCTGGATCAGAGATCCATTATCTCTCAATTCACCTTTAGTGGACTTTAGCCTGTACAATGTCCACAATGTTTATCCTGTACACTTTACTCTAAATGTAGTGGATCAGCCGAGACATGTTCGGTGTGTGGAGTTTGTGTCTGTAGTTTTTCACTGGAGCTACGAGGCTAATGTAGCCTCCAGTTTAGCACTAAATCTGCATGTGTAAATCATCACATACTGCATATCATCATGTGTGTGTATATATATATATATATATATATAGAGAGAGAGAGAGAGAGAGAGAGAAAGAGAAAGAGAGAGAGAGAGAGAGACATCTATCACTTTACATTCCAGTAGTTTAGTCGAGTTCATGTGCTCAAGTCAAAGGTCACAGAAATGCTAGCACATAATGAGGAACATGTGCTGAACAAACGATCAAGACTGAAACAGTTGGACTGTAAACGCTGCTGCCGCTGCCTTTCAACATACCATTACCACACTGTACTGTGACCTTTGACCCTGATCATTAGAATTTCTGGCACTGCTCGTGCAGAACACTCTGTCAACTGTATAGTTCACTCTGTCTATACGTAGTCGATCAGCCAAGACATGTTTAGTGTCTGAAGTTTGCTTCTTCGCTATGAGGCTAATGTAGCTAACAAGTAACCGAAGCTTACAGCCTCCAGTTTAGCATGGTGCAGTACTGTACGTGTGAGTGTATAAATCCTCCCACAGGGGCGTCTCTTCAATGGGCTTTGTGGAGTTGTTCAGTGTCTCTAACAGACTTGCTGACGTGCTTTCTGACACACACACACACACACACACACACACACACACACTGTATGACCCACACGCGCACACACACACACTGTATGACACACACACACACACTGTATGACACACACACACACACACACTGTATGACACACACACACACTGTATGACACACACACACACACACACACACTGTATGACACACAAACACACACACACACACACACTGTATGACCCACACGCACACACACTGTATGACACACACACACACACACTGTATGACACACACACGCACTGTATGACACACACACACACACCCTAACAGGTACCACACACACACACACACACACACACACACACACACTCACAAGCCTCACACCTGAATATATTTAGATATTAGAAGATGTTTCAATCCAAATATGAACTTGAGCTCCAGTTAAAAGGTCCTTTTGATGCCTGATGAGGAAACAACCTTTAAAATAAATAATCTGTACATATCTCTCTAATAACTACATGTATACAATTAGATTTGTTCATAAATTAACTCATGAATCCAAATCATTCAAATAAACAAGCCAAGTTAACATTAGACCTTCCACACGTCTGCTTTAAAACTGGATTCTTTATTAATCTGTGAGTTTTAGAAAGTCATTTGTTTCCATATTGTTAGTTTGATGTGTTTTTGAGCACAAACAACAAATGACTAAAAGTACAGAAGTATTGCTTCCACCTCCTTCTTATTAAAAGTGCAGCCATGTTGGGTCTAGAAGTTTTTAATGCAGAAATACTGCATATAACTCTCAGTATTTAAACATTGTTACTCTCTTCCCCCCGTGTTGACTTTCTGTTGTGTGCGTTTTGGTAAAAGAGAGCCGTACACCAGAGTGAGTCACTCCATGCCCAAACCCACGTAATGATCTCTGTTTCTTTAAGCTACTAATGTACCCTGTATGCTAACTCTCCATGCAAACGGTGCTCGCGGGGCTAAACCTCTGCATTTGCTACATTAGGCGGTTTGGTGGTTTAATACCCATCCCAAAATTAATTTCCTCCTTCTTGTGTTTTAAGGACGCAATAAAAAGCAACAACTGCTTCCTCTCACCATGCTAACGGTGCTAGCGGGGTGCTAAACCTCTGGATTCGCTACAAGTGGCCTTGTTTTAGGCAGTTTAGTGGCCTTGATCACCCTAAAATTCGGTTCACACACACACACACACACACACACGCACACACCTGATTTCTGCTGCTAGGGCGCACTCCATGTTGAGATTGCTTCATCACAGCCAATCACGTTGTTTAGTCTCTGATAACAGCAGATTATTAATACACACACACCCAGGGCGTTTTTTTCGGAGCGCATACATAAACTCTTTTATAGATGTTTACGAGTGCTTGTCATTACACGTTATATAACAGCATCACACTTAAATGCTTTATGACGGTAGGATAAAGTGTTGTTCTCCATCGACTGCAATATTTACCTTTAACCCCATTATAATCCATAAACCCTTTTCTTTGATCTTTGTTTTGCTGAAATATAAGGCACAAGGCAGAGGTTAAAGGTTAGAGGTCAAGCCTGATGAACGCTTTCACTAACCCTGGTCTCTGAATGCTCTCGTTACAGAGGGAGCAGTCCCACATTGAACAGGTAGAGTACGAGCTCCTCCCTGCCAACCGATCAGCTGCCTGGCTGTGTGCTCCAGTGCATGCTGGGTGCTCTCTCTGCTGCTTTCATCAGTCCAATGAGATTCGGTTTTGTTCGATCTTATTAAAACTGTTTCGTGTCCTTATTGCATTGCATTGTAATGAATATTTTGGCCTGGATTTGGTCTGAATGGCGTGAGCGCCCAGTCACCACGGGCAGCTTGATGTTTGATGAGGAGGAACCTCCATCTTATCTACAGGACCGAGGCATTTTATAAACTCCACATTTAGTTAAGCAGTAAAAATAACTTAAGGATTTGATGAGCTTTTAGCTGCACTTTTAGCTGCACTGATGCAGACAAACAAACATGTAAGGCAGGGAATGCGATCCAGGGAATAAACAGGAACATGTTTTGATAAAATCAGAAATCGGGTACCTGCAGCAGTGACCCACAGTATCAGTCATTTAACCTGAGGCATGTCCGCACACACATCGCCCAGCTCTACGTTTAGGTAGCACGTTTTTGTGCTTATTAAGGGAAAAGCTCAGCACTGCCTCCTTACCATTAGTCTTCATGCAGCGCTATTATTATAAACCAAAATACATGAATTCAAATACAATCTAGAGAAAATTGAGGAATCCCCACCATCATTGTTCGTAATTGCATGTGTTTACTGATTTAAGTCATAATTGGTTGATTAGGGATTGAAGTAAATGGAAAGTGTTGTTTTTTTTTGTGTCTGTGCTACAGCTAGGAACTGTAACATCGAAGAGTGTGTTATTGCAGTTAATGGAGCCAAAATGAATTAATTTCTATAGATACAGCGGTGTCCAATACATATCTGTCATGCAAACAGCTTGTGTTATAGTCTATAGCAGCTTCAGTATAATCAGGATGCTGTTCTTTCCATAACTAACACACACACACACACACACACAGGTTGCCGGTGAGCAGTTCAGGCCAGTTAGAGTCGATACGGCGTCAGGGCAGTGAGCTCTTCCTGGAGGGGGCGCTCTCTCCTCCCTGCCAGAGGATGGGAGCCATGGTGGCCTTCCAGTGCTTCGACGACTTCAAGAGGTAGTGTGTGTGTGTTGCATTATGGTCCTGGAGACTCTATATTTAACCACAGTGTATACGCAGATGGATTGTGTGTGTGTGTGTTGCATTATGGTCCTGGAGACTCGATATTTAACCACAGTGTATACGCAGATGGATGGGATGATAATCTGTGTGTGTTTGTGCATGTGCAGGTGTTTTGATGAGGTAATTTCCTGCTTTGCTGACCCGCTGTGTGAGGGCACACTGTTCTCTGAGACGGTTTATGATGAAGAGAGCATTAAGGTAGGACACACACACACACACACACACACACACACTCTCTAGTTAAACATATTGTGTTGCCTGCAGTGTGAATAGTTCTGCTGTTGTCTACAGAACATGAGGGAGAACCCCATCCACATCATTAACATCTCCATTAAATCTGCGGACACTGAGGATGACGACGCTTTAGTGACCGCGCTCACTGACTTCGCTCAGTCCAAAGTGAGTTGTTCTTTTCCTGCTCTGTCCTGACCCTCACAAGCTTTCACTTCACAGCCCCAACCTGACTGTTCCGAGATTTATATGAATGAAATGATATTTGGCTGTAACGTTAAGCCCAGCCGTCACTATTTCCGTCACTACCACAGAAAGTCAACCTTGAGTGTAACGCTAGTCTGAAGCAGTGTTCTGGTGCGTCCTTTCCTTTTTTCTGTCAGAAATCTCTGCTGTACGAGTACGGCATCAGGAGAATCACTTTCCTGGTGGCACAGAAAGTAAGTGCTAGATATTTATCATTCCGAATAACTTCCAGGTAATTTCAAATAAACATTGTTTTGATTTAATACATATTTGAAGTTAAATATATGCAATTCTAAATATAGGAAAAAATAATGATCTATTTAATAATACATGATAGATTTATAACAAGCATGTTATTTTTTTAAAACCTAATGGGTAGCCATATTTCTATTATTAAATTATTATATACTTTTTATATAAATTTTTTTAACAGAGGGAATTTCCCAAGTTCTTCACATTCAGAGCCAGAGATGAGGTAAAAAAATAAAAATAAAAATAAAAATGTCATCATGTTATTAAAACTTTTAACACATGCCATATCGTGACTCTCCTGTGCTCACAGTTCCAGGAGGACCGGATCTACCGGAACCTGGAGCCGGCTCTGGCCTTTCAGCTGGAGCTGAACCGCATGAGGAACTTCGCCCTGACTGCCATGCCCTGCGCCAACCATAAGATGCACCTGTACCTGGGCGCCGCCCGCGTCGAGGCGGGCACCGAGGTCACAGACTACCGCTTCTTCATCAGAGCCATCATCCGCCACTCCGACCTCATCACCAAGGTAACGCAAGCTTTTCCTCTACACATATTTAATTAGATTTTGATTGTCTGTGCTGTCTGTAATGTGCTCACTAATTAAAGTATTAAACTGTGTGTGTGTGTGCGTGCGTGTGCAGGAGGCCTCGTTTGAGTACCTGCAGAACGAGGGCGAGCGCTTGCTGCTGGAGGCGATGGACGAGCTGGAGGTGGCGTTCAGCGACACACACACGCGCACCGACTGCAACCACATCTTCCTCAACTTCGTCCCCACCGTCATCATGGATCCCATCAAGGTGCAGCGCGCACACACACACGCACACACACACTATAGATCAAAGTTTAATTACCAAATTATAGTTCTCCAAAAAACCCTCCAGCACTCTTCACAAGTATGCATCCATAAACGGTGAGTTCTGATTGGCGGAGAGCAGTCGGGGTGATGACACATAACACACAGAGGAGTGTACTGACAGAGTCAATACCACGTGTCCGTCGTTAAGAGACCACAACGTTTAACACTGTGTGAAGTTCCTGCGTGGGTTCCGTTTTTATCAGGACTAGGAACCATCGTCCCTGCTGTTTCCAGTCCACCAGAACACACCTGATATTTCTCACACATCGTGTGTGTGTGTGTGTGTGTGTGTGTGTGTGCTGTCAGATCGAGGAGTCGGTGCGCTCCATGGTGATGCGTTACGGCCGGCGTCTGTGGAAGCTGCGTGTGCTGCAGGCCGAGCTCAAGATCAACATCCGGCTCACGCCGAGCGGCAGCGCCGTGCCCATCCGCCTGTTCCTCACCAACGAGAACGGCTACTACCTCGACATCAGCCTGTACGAGGAGGAGATTGACACGGCCACGGGCCAGGTACGTCTCTCTCACACACACACACACACACACACACCATATACATGAACTTAAAGCAGAGAATGTTCTGCACGGAAAGAGCTTCACCTTTTACGTTCAGTTCTTTCCATTTAAATCTTGTTTTTTAAGTTTGTGTGTGTGTGTGTGTGTGTGTATGTGCGTGTGTGTGTATTGCAGATCATGTTCAAGTCGTACACGGGGAAGCACGGCCCCCTGCACGGCATGCTCATTAACACTCCATACGTCACTAAAGACCTGCTGCAGGCCAAACGCTTCCAGGCCCAGAGCCTCGGCACCACCTACGTCTACGACTTCCCCGAGATGTTCCGCCAGGTGTGTCACGGCCTCAGCACATTCACACTCTCTCTCTCTCTCTCACACACACACACACACACACACACACACACACATCATCATGATGTGAAATAGATTTAATTCAGAGAAATAGATAACCTGTTGCCGTTTATAATGCGTGTATATATGTGTAATAAACAGGGATTGCACTGTAAAATATGGCCGCTTTGTTCCACACGCTGGTTTTAAAGCAGGTATATGAGCACACGTGTCTCTGTCCGTCTCAGGCTCTGTTTAAACTGTGGGGGCCGGGGGATAAGTACCCTAAAGACGTGCTGCTGTGTAACGAGCTGGTTCTAGATGCTCAGGGCCGACTCGTGCAGATGAACCGACTGCCCGGAGACAACGAGGTATTACACGACGGAAATCTGTGATTGCGTAGCATGCTCAGTGCTGCTCAGCTTTCTCCTGTTTATGGATGGTGCTAAACGCTAAATTGTCCAGATTAAATGATCACTGAAACTGCTCCTGGATATCTCTTTACGTTCAAATAATAATAATAATAATAATAATAATAATGATCATATGCTCAGATTGGCATGGTGGCGTTCTGGATGAAGATGAAGACCCCGGAGTACCCCGAGGGGCGTGACATCATCGTGATCTGTAACGACATCACGTACCAGATTGGCTCGTTCGGGCCTCAGGAGGACCTGCTGTTCCTGCGGGCGTCGGAGTTAGCGCGAGCCGAGGGGATCCCGCGCATTTACATCGCCGCTAACAGCGGAGCCCGCATCGGCCTCGCCGAGGAGATCAAGCACATGTTCCAGGTGGCCTGGCTCGACCCCGCCGACCCCTACAAGGTGACGCCGTTCAGCTCGTACCTCTTTAATGCATTACAGTGGGATTACTAGTTGAAGAGACCATGGTTTTCAGACCATATCTTTAATCTTAAACATTAATAGGTTTATAATATAAGGCGTAGTAATATAATATCATGTAATATAATCACAGTGTAACTGTGTTTTTCTGCTGTGTTGTGTTGTTCAGACACATTGCTGTAACGTCACTCACTGTTTTGCATGTGTGCGTGTTTTAATTCTCCTGCAGGGTTTTAAGTACCTGTATTTAACGCCCCAGGACTACACGCGCATCAGCTCCTCCAACTCCACCCACTGCCGCCATGTGGAGGAGGGAGGAGAGTCCAGGTCAGTCCTCCTCATGCTTCACATCTCGTGGTTTTATTTCTTTACCTACAGCCTTGTTCTCTCTAACTATGAACTAATTATAACGCACTATGTCATGCTGTAGCTGAAAGGTTTGGGTTCACGTGTCTTTAGCCAACATGTAAGAGATAATTAGGGAAGATTAACCAGCTTGACTGTGTTCCCCGTTACAGGTACATCATCACTGACATCATTGGGAAGGAGGAGGGGCTCGGCGTGGAGAATCTGCGGGGTTCGGGGATGATCGCGGGTGAGTCGTCGCGGGCGTACGAGGAGATCAGCACCATCAGCATGGTGAGAGCAGACTGTTTATTTCTCCTTATTACTGCTGCACCGCTGCTCGGGCTATAGATGGAGGGATGTGTATTATGTCGTGTAGGTGACGTGTCGTGCCATAGGCATCGGAGCGTACCTGGTTCGGCTGGGACAGAGAGTGATCCAGGTGGAAAACTCCCACATCATCCTGACTGGAGCTGGAGCGCTAAACAAGGTCCTAATGCTTTATCGCACTAAGTGCATACACACCTGCTTCACTAACGTACATATTGTTGATATTTATATTGAGATGAACATGTGGTATTTTAAAATGAATGTTAAAGTGAACACTGCGGAAGAAATTGTTGTTGTTTAGGTGCTCGGTCGAGAGGTTTACACCTCCAACAACCAGCTGGGCGGCGTGCAGATCATGCACAACAACGGCGTCACACACACCACCGTGCCCGACGACTTCGAGGGTGTCCTCATCATCCTGCGGTGGCTCTCCTACATGCCGAAGGTCAGACTTCAGACTGAGGGGGAAATATTCTGAGGAGAAGAAACTAAATCATTACAGTGGAAGCGCACCAACCAAACACACTCTCATTACAGCATCCTTCATTCCACTCACCTTACAAACTAGAGTCCTGGAGTATGGAATGATGATGTATGTGTTATTTTGGGCAGATATGGTAGAACCTGGTGTTTCTATGGTGTGTTTCTTCAGAACAAGCACAGTCCTGTGCCGTTGATGCCCCCTACTGACCCGGTGGACAGAGAGATCGAGTTCATCCCTACCAAGGCTCCCTACGACCCCCGCTGGATGCTCTCAGGACGCCTCCATCCCAGTGAGGGGCCTGTTAATAACCTCTAATAGCACTCGTAGCCCTGTTAATAACCTCTAATAACACTCGTAGCCCTGTTAATAACCTCTAATAACACTCGTAGCCCTGTTTATAACCTGGTTATATAATCTAATAATAACTCATTCAGTTTATGTAGCATCTTTCTCACACTAAAGGCTGCAATACAAAAGAGACAAATATATAATCTAGTAACAAACAGACTGTGTGTGTGTGTGTGTGTGTGTGTGTGAGAGATTTGCTATTGTTTATATGTTTATGTATCCTGTGTTTGTAGGCGTGAGGGGGGCGTGGCAGAGTGGGTTTTTTGACCATGGCACCTTCATGGAGGTGATGGCCACCTGGGCTCAGACTGTGGTGGTGGGCAGAGCCAGGTGAGATTACCCACAATCCCCCACACCTCTTTCTCTCAAAATGGAAACTTATAATAATCAAATTCGCTTTACAATAAAAGGAAAAGGGAGTTTATTAGTTCATGAGTGTGTGTGTGTGTGTGTATATGAACGTGTGACAGGTGCTATATTTTTTTTTTCTCATTGAAACTATTTGCTTGACACTTTGTCACAGGCTCGGGGGGATTCCACTTGGGGTCATCGCTGTGGAAACGCGGGCTGTTGAGGTCACCATCCCAGCGGATCCAGCCAATTTGGACTCTGAGGCGAGGGTGAGTGAAGCGCACACCACCACACACACACCACACACACACCACACACACACCACACACACACCACACACACACCACACACACACCACACACACACCACCACACACACACCACACACACACCGCACAACACACCGCACCACGCACACCACCACGGTGAAGCGTTGGCCCTCTGCCACATGCGTGTGGATTGCAGGCTGTTGAATAGCTTTACTTTGCAGAATCTGTGATTTGAAGCTGCTTTATTTATGTAGTGATTATGGATCTGATATTTTGAGGAAGTGTACACTAATATCTCTGTCCGTCCGTCGTGTGTGTGTTTCAGATCCTGCAGCAGGCGGGGCAGGTGTGGTTCCCGGACTCGGCATATAAAACGGCTCAGGTCATGAAGGATTTTAACAGAGAGAAACTTCCCCTCATGGTGTTCGCCAACTGGAGAGGGTTCTCCGGCGGCATGAAGGGTACAAAACAATCGCACGTTATTTTAGTGTCATCAGTGACGGCCACTGATTACAGCAACAACAGCACATTATTTCTGCATTTCATTGTATAATCGAGGACCTGTAATTGTTTTGTTGACATGCATTTTGCCGAAGAGCGTCAGTCACTAGTGTTGATATTTACACTTCCTGTGTGTGTGTGTGTGTGTGTGTGTGTGTCAGACATGTACGACCAGGTGCTGAAGTTCGGCGCGTACATCGTGGACGCTCTGAGGGAGTTCCGTCAGCCCGTGTTGGTCTACATCCCCCCACACGCCGAGCTGAGAGGAGGATCATGGGTAGTGATCGACCCCACCATCAACCCGCAGTACATGGAGCTCTATGCTGACCGAGAGAGCAGGTGGGTTCATGAAACATTCAGTATATAATGACGGGGAGGTGAGAAAGCAGAAAAAGCTGTTAGTTCAGCACGTACTTAAAGGAAGAGTTTGGGGTAAGGGAAAAAAAATGTCCATTTAATTTCTAGCTGAACTATTCATTTAAACTAGACAGTGGCCCTTGCTGTGCACGGTATGTCTATTTACACACACCTGTCTCTGTCTGTCTGTCTCTGTCTGTAGGGGAGGTGTGTTGGAACCGGAGGGCACTGTGGAGATTAAGTTCAGAAGGAAGGATCTGCTGAAGACCATGAACAGGATCGACCCCGAGTACACCCGGCTGGCCCAGCAGCTCAGTGAGTGGACATTATAGCCACAGTCTGTGTGTGTGTGAGGTCTGTGTAGGTCAGATGTGTTTGCTCCGTATTTATTCTGTAACGGTGCTTACTTTGTGCTCAGGTTCTTCAGATTTGTCGGTGAAGGAGCGCAGTGATGTGGAGGCTCAGCTCAGAGCCAGAGAGGAGTTCTTGCTGCCCATCTACCACCAGGTGGCCATACAGTTCGTCGACCTCCATGACACTCCCGGGAGAATGCAGGAGAAGGGAGTCATCACGGTGATTTATACTGTGCTCTACTTGATCATATAAATAACTCTGATATAATTTATTTAAGGCCGTTTATACACCCGTCGTACAAGCTCAGACCTCCAGGCTTATGATGAAGCCTCCGTGATGTGGTAACGGCTCCAAAAACGCCAATGTTTCACCTGATCAGAACTCTGTGGGAGTGCCAGGTCACATAACGGTCTCCACGGCAATGTAAACAACTCGTGGACAGTTCTCGAAAAGAAAGTAGGAATTAAACTGACCAGAAGAATTGACTAAACCTCTGAACTGCAAAGTTTCTTTTTCAGTCAGTAGTAAATCCACGACAGAAGCTACAGATAAAAGTAAGAAGCGAGTTCTGAAAAATAAATGGACAAGTTTAAGTGACGTTAATTCAAAGGCAGAAAAAATACTTTTCCTGAACTTCTGTATTCCGTGGACATCTATAAAGAGTTCAATTTATGACCATCAAAATCAAATGCTCAATCGTATTATTTGATGGCTGTGTAAACATTGGTGGTTTGCCCCGGTCGTGTGTTTCGCAGGATATCCTGGACTGGAAGACCGCTCGCTCGTTTTTTTACTGGCGTCTGCGGCGCCTCCTGCTGGAGGAGGAGATGAAGAGCGAAATCGTGCAGGCCAACAAAGACCTGAGCAACGGCCACATAAAGTCCATGCTGCGCCGCTGGTTCATCGAGACCGAAGGAACCGTCAAGGTGAGACCAGAAACTTGGTTCACCATCTCTTCTGATTTCATAATGACATATGATGATGATAAAATTATGCAGAGCCAACAAAACAGTACTTATTAGAAAGTCTTTATGGGTTCTTCAGGCTTACCTGTGGGATAATAACAAAGCGGTGGTGGAGTGGCTGGAGAAACACCTGTCACAGCAGGAGGGGGTTCGGTCAGCCATCCGAGAAAACATCAAATACCTGAAGAGAGACTACGCCCTTAAACACATCCGCAGGTAGCTAACACGCCCTCAGACACGCCCGCAAGTAACAGACACGCCTTGTTCTCACCTTATTATTAACTGTATATTGGGATTTTACAGTCTTGTGGAGGCGAATCCGGATGTAGCGATGGACTGCATCATCCACATGGCTCAGAACATCACTCCATCCCAGAGAGCCGAAGTTTCTCACCTGCTGGCCATCATAGATAACTCGACCAACCCCAGCTAACAGTAATACACACATTCACACACCCGTCTGCTCAGTGTCGGTGGGCATTCGTAAGAAGCAGGTAAGAAAATAAAAAAGATTAGTGAAGGAACAAAGACTTTTTTTTTTTTTTTTTTTTTTTAATATTTTGCTGTGTCTATCAGGATCACAGCGTAGCTCAGTGACCACACACACGCACGTAAAGTCACTCAAGTGCACTCGTGTACATATTGGGCATTTCACCTCGAATCACTGTTAAATATGTTATTCTGTGTAACTGTTCCTATATACCACTGTTTTTGTTTTTAAGGCGTTTATTGTTTGATATTCTTCACCAGTGTGGCCTTGAAATGAAATTAACGCACAAAAACAAGCACGTCCACTTTTCTGCCATAAGTGCTGTCTGAATTTCACATTTTGCACAATGCTCGTTTCTGTACTTCTGACTATTTCAGTATAAATATAGTGAAGCATTAGAGCACTCCAGTTCTGCAGAGCCTCATCAAGATGAACACTAAACTCTGCCGTGCTTTAAAGGCCTCCAGACCTGTTGTGTTGATAAGTGAATGTACTGCTAAAAGATGAATATATTTGACGGCGTGATTTCAAACAGATTTAGCGCACAAACACGACTCCAAGCGGTGGTGTTCATTCAGGGAAACTATTGACATGCCAAAGACAACAAATCAGCTTTATATGTCATTTTTATGTAAGTTGCAGTATTACGAGGCGAACCACTGAACCTGTGCAGTTTTTAATGTGTATATATTTGTGCACCACTCCACCCTACTCAGGTTTGGTGATTTGTTTTTTGTTTTTTAGAAATACGTAATATTTATTTTTAGAACAATCGTGCAAGTACATGCCTATTAGCTTGTTTCACTGAATGAAACCGGATGCTGGGTGAGGGCTTTACGGGAGATCTTGGTGTCATGTGAGTTTACACTAATTAATTCAACATCAGCTCTATAATAATGTTGGGGGGGGGAAAACAGTTTAACTAGTTTTGGATTGAGAGAAAACATCAGTAGTGATTTTTAACAAAGTGCCTGACATTCGCTGTCTGTAATCGGGATGTTTTAAAATGAACCACTATGTAATGTACGACTCGAATAAAACCATTTCCAACATCCCACACGCACCTGTGCTGGAATTTCTCTGTGTTTTTATTGTGTTTGCGTCATTTAATTCATGAGTCATTTTAATTTATGAGTTTGTCTCTCGAACATGCGCTGCTTGAGAGATTTCTGCAATTTATGGTTGTATATGAATGTGCTGTAAAAAATGTATTCAGAAATTGCTGAAAAGTCCTTTTAATGTGTAGAAGAATTTGCTGTCTGAAATCTTTTCTTGCTAGCAGTCATTTGAAAGATATGTACAATAAACAGAATTTCCTCCGTGCCACCCTTCCATTGCTCATTTATAAATATAAATAATAATCAATAATTACAGAGGAGACTTGCTGCTTATCACGACACGACAGAAGACACATAAACTACAATTAACCACGCTAACATGCAAACATTGAAAAATAAAAATACAGTGGATCCCTTTTATAAAGCAGGAAGTACACAAAGCAACTCGAGGGGGGCCATGAACCAAATATGACACCAAAAATGTCCTTTTCTCTCTTTGTAATTGACTTGAGGTCAAAGTATCAGCTCACAATTAGTGGACTTTTGTCAGGAATAGGCATGTGCTGATAATCAGTTATACGATACATCACAATAGCCAATAGGCACAATATTGTTATCGTGGACACTTCAACATACCGTCACCAGCCCTGTGCTCCGTTCCCGAGTAGCCGGCCTACGTAGACAAAGTCTGGCGGCATAATGAAGGTTCCGTGTGTCCATTTCAGAGATGGCACTCCCATAATTCTGTCCCCCAGTCGAGACTTCCAGTGACACGTTGTATAAATAGTGACACAATATTGTGATAATATCATAAAGGCGATTATTGTGATCTATAAATGAAATATCGGCACATGCCTAGTCTGGAATGGCGTAAACATCTGACATTGACGTTTGTATTAACAAATGGTGCCGATATAATATATGTCATCCAAATGGTCCATTCAGCTGTATGTGGAAGACCTCATATTTACATAATCGTTCGTGTATTTTATTAGCTGTTTGGTTCACTTTTCCTTCAGCGCTGATTTTAGTCAAGCGTTATGTATTTCAGTTTGTCGGTTTTCCAGGGGCTCCGTCTCGCTGGTACAGTAGTGCACACAAGTAAGGCCATCCATAAAAACGGTTTTGTTTGGCTCAGGAGAATTTAAGCCATAATAATAATAATAAAAAAAATAAGACCATAATTAAAAGCCACAGTCTGCATCGTTGATGGTCCTTTGGAGTAAAGCTGTTTGCAGTTTGCTTTGTGTGTGTGTGTGTGTTTAATGCAGGACAATGGGTTTGCTGGTGCCTTGTGTGTTAATGTACTGGTTGGAGAAACCGTCCACTGTGCTGTAAGATGTGTAAACGCCGGAATAGGGAATTTCAGCACCGCTGGACCCGGGTGTCGTGCTCACACACTCCAGATCACAGTCAGAGAGACGCAGGGGGGAGTTGCTGAACGAGCCCAGGGCCTCCAGGTTAAAGCTGTCGTCCTTCATTTCCTCCCACAGGTTTCCTACAGGCAGAAAAGCGAAAGCGAGTCAGGGTTTTAATATCATAGTAGTATGCTGCTACTTGTACAGTGTATTTAGCAAACAGTTAGTAGTTGTTTTTTTACACTTGGCTTAGGTTGAGAAGTTAGCATATTGAATGCAGTCCAGCACAGAGCTGAGTAGTTGGGAGTTAAGAGCCCCTGGTGGTCCTGGGATTTGAACTCGGTTACTAGCACAGACCCTTAACCGC
This sequence comes from Olivaichthys viedmensis, assembly GCA_028565825.1. Taxonomy (NCBI): domain Eukaryota; kingdom Metazoa; phylum Chordata; class Actinopteri; order Siluriformes; family Diplomystidae; genus Olivaichthys; species Olivaichthys viedmensis. The sequence continues at coordinate 13,823,594 of JAOUQW010000026.1, forward strand.
TGATCTACCACTGCCAAGATGTGATAAAGGGTAAAGGATGTCTGTCTGTCGCCGTATACTACTGTACTATATAGTATGCTATCTCAAAATAGTATGCCACCATTCTGTGTTGTTAGCTGTCTAGGAAAGCGTTTAGTAGCCACAGTTAAGCTTTCACCATGACAACGACTGGACCACTGCTTGTGGCTACACCAAAAACTGATGGCATAATGCGAATTTGTATGGTAGAATGCAGTTTGGGACGTAGCCATTGAGAGACTGGAACACGCACTCGCTTCTTCATTGGTGATCTGTTTCCATCACCCCATCATGCATCTTCTCTTTATCCATACACCAATGTTTACACCTCAGACAAGAATAAAAACTGGGTTTTGCAATATTTTGTTGTTTTTCATTGCATCCACAAATAAAAAAAACTTAACATGCCACCAACCTTGCAAGGCGAAATCCATGATGCTGGGGTCCAGAGAGTCCACCTCGGAGTGGACATCACTGTGGATGCTGTAAATCTCATCAGGTTGTTGGTGGTGTTGATGTTGGTGGTGGTGTTGGTGTTGTTTGGCGAGGTCGGGTACGGCGTGGAGCGGCGGCGTTTGTGCAGGAGCCGGAGACGTCGGTGCTAATCGGGGCTGATTGTGGAGCTGCAGCTGGAGTTGATGGTGAACAGGAAGACACTGCAGAGACAAGACCGGCTGAGGAGGAAGCTGAGGGTCTAGCGGTTTCCGTCTACAGCTCTCCGGCCGATCTGTGATTAACTTGTCTAATTCATCTGAGGAAGGACAGGAGGGGGGAGCAGAGAGTAAAATCACAGTTTAATTACATCCTATTGAGCCATCATCTTAAATCACAATCAGAACCTATTGAAGAACAACAGGATAGAGAACTGAGAAGAACAGTAGATGATCTCCTGCATTACTGACACTAACCCGGGTTGGCCATGCTGCGTTGAATAGCGGGTAGATCTTTGCGCTTCCACTTCTGCATCTCTTCCTCCATCTTGACGATCTTGGCCGGGTTGAGCGCCCACAGACAGCCCTTCCTTGACGAGCCGCTCATCTTGTTCTCCACCTTCTCAAAGCATTTATTCAGAGACAGGTTGTGCCGTACCGAGTTCTTCCAGCCATCCGGTGCCGTCTGAGGATCCCAGAGAATAATATAAACATTTTCTATTATCTATCTGTCTGTCTGTCTGTCTACTATTTAAGTATGCTCTGCATTGTGCTTCATTCTTATTCTCTCTGTACAGTTAAAGCCTCACCTTAAAATAGGGGAAGTGCTCCTTCATGAAGCTGTAGATCTCACTGACTGGGAGGCTGCCTGTCTTACTGTTCTTCAGAGCCATAGCAATCAGACAGCTAGAGAAAGAACAGAGGAGTTGGTGGAAACGCACGACCGGCCACGTTTTCTACTGACCACTTTTCAGAAAATTCTATTAGAGTTGGTGAAAGATTTGAACGATGGCTCACCTGTAGGAGTAGATGGGTTTGGGGAAGGTCTTGGGCTGCGGCTCCTGGCCCTGTGGAGGGATCTGCTGCTGGCTGAATAAACTCTGGCTGTTAAAGGTGCTGTATAGTCCTCCAGGAGAACACTGAAATCACAGTAACAGCACAGGAGTCAATCAGCCTGTAGAACTTAGCTGTGATTTAGGACACGCCCGATCTGTAAGAGGAAGTACCTGCTGGTTGGCCTGGGTAAAAGTCAGCACCTGCTGAGTGGAGGCCTGATAAACGGAGGCAGGACACGGAAAACTGGGAGAAAACTGCGGCATCTGAGAAACAAAACCAACACAGGGTTAATGTTAGTGCTGTTAGAACCCAAGTGCTCTAATGCTCTAGCGCTAGATCATGCTTTTACACTGTTCTGTATTTCACCCTAATATTACACTGGGATGACTTATGAGTCTCAATCACAGAAATGGTTAAACACCCGGAACTCCTTGTTGCAAGTAAGTTATTAATACATGTTTATAGTAAACTAAAGAAACTGCATATAGAAATATTGGATAACGCGTCATGTGTAACTCACGCTGTTGATTCCCAGAGCGCTGTGCTGCATGTTGCTCTGCAGATGGATCATAGACGCCGCTCCTCCAGCCACGCTCATGCTACTCAGCTGAGCTGCTGTAGGTTTTAATCAAGGAGTCAAAATCATGTCATTATGTTGTTCTCGATTCTGTCCTAAAACTTTATTCTACTCTGATTATTAACAGAAATGGTTTCATACATTTTGCAGGTAATAAAAAAATAAAATCCTGTTTATTAACCTATTACATATTTAATTAACTCTGTATATAGAAGTGTTCGATAGAAAAAAGTACTTCTCCTGCTATGTTGTGCTTGAAAATATTATTCTGGGATAATAATAATAATAATAATAATAATAATACCCAATATTCATAATAATAATAATAATACCCAATGTTGTTATTGTTAATATTATTGTTGACTGATTTAAGTCATGTGGCAGGTAAGTTAAAAATGGTTACTTGATTAATTAATTGAAATAAATTCAACTGCATATAGAAATTGAATTAACAAAAGCCTAATTTCATATATAGGAGTCTAATTTAATAATTAATTAATTAAGATACATTTATTCTAGTTATTTTGTGTGTGTGTGTGTGTGTGTGTGATGTTGACCTGCTTGCAGTTGGTCCTGAGCGCTGATGCTGAACTCGGCTCGGCCTGAGCGGAGCTGCTGCAGGCGGGGGACGTCCACTGAGGTCAGCCAGGTCAGAGACTGGAGGTCACTGGGGTCAAACTTGCTCAGCTCGGACGCATCCGAGGTCAGGAGCCTAAACACACACACACACACACACACACACAATAATAATACAATTTATTTACAACTCGTACTCTTAAAACAGCCAGGAAGGAGTGTGTGCCCTGTTTTCTGATACGTCTGTGTAAAATATTTCACTATATGCTTTAAATTATTACCATCTAAAAAGCAGAACATGTCAGTTTGTTTACTATGTAGACATAAATCAGGATTCATTTCATATATCTTTTAGAAACGATTATTTAGTAAATGCTCTGAAATGTCAGCAGTATTAACTTTTTTATGAAAACTATTTGGATTTTGAACAGTCACTGCTGTTAGCACCTTTAAAAAGGATTATCGATAACTGCTTTACATTTTCCCATTATTAAACAATAGATTTGATCCCCACCTGCTCGTCCTTGAATGATGTGGAAAACTGTCTGGTATAAAGAATAGAAATGAAAAAATATCAGTTCAGTCTGTGGGACTTTAGAAAGGGGACGAGAGCGAGAGAGGGAGAGAGAAGAGGCCCTCGAATCCTCTCCACTCGCTCACTATTGAGCCTGATAATTGGGGTCGCTATGACAACCCTCAGTTTTTTCGGTTATTTTTGCAGACACTGTAGTAACCCCCCTCCACACACACACAAGTTCAGTCAGGTGACTGCTGGCGCTCGTCAGCCATTGGCTGAATCGTACGTAAACAGCAGGCGTCTCGGGTCGTTTGAAACGCAGTTAACGGGGCTCGTGCCCGTCTGCAACAGTTGGTCCGGCCTCGTTGAAAAACGATCACCTATTGTGTCGGCGAACGACCAAATCTGCACCGCGGCACGTGGCGCTATTGTTTTCCTCTCCTCCCTCCCTCCCTCCCTCCCTCTC
>JAOUQW010000026.1:13831227-13846203 GCA_028565825.1 Olivaichthys viedmensis
GTGCAGAGAGAGGGGGGGGGGGTGCAGAGAGAGAGGGGCGGGCGGGGCAGAGAGAGGGGGGCGCGGGCGGCAGAGAGAGAGGGGCGCGGGCTGCAGAGAGAGAGGCGCGGGCTGCAGAGAGAGAGGGGCTGCAGAGAGAGGGGCTGCAGAGAGAGGGGCGCGGGCTGCAGAGAGAGAGGGGCGCGCGCTGCAGAGAGAGGGGCGCGGGCTGCAGAGAGAGGGGCTGCAGAGAGAGGGGCGCGGGCTGCAGAGAGAGAGGCGCGGGCTGCAGAGAGAGGGGCGCGGGCTGCAGAGAGAGGGGCTGCAGAGAGAGGGGCTGCAGAGAGAGGGGCGCGGGCTGCAGAGAGAGAGGGGCGCGGGCTGCAGCGGGGAAACGGGCGCGAGGCGGCGGGGAAACACGCGCGCACTCAGCGTGACACACAGCCCACGTGTTCTCCTGAAGAGTCGGGTTCCAGGCTGAAGCCTGGTGTTTGAGCCAGAGGATGCGTTATAGGTTGTTATAATGCATGCTTTATGGCGTACATCTGTGCTTCATGTGTTAAACAGTGCAGATCTGCCTCCTGTATGAGGGCGGAGAATAAAGGCGATGGTGCACGTGCAGGCCTGTTTTAATCCTGAGGGGAGATGATGGGCGCTCGGTGCCTTCAGGCCACATGGGACGTTACAGATGGCGGACACGTCACCGCGATCAATGCGGACTTCTAACGGACAGAAGGGAAACCCGTCACCCGTTTCCTCCGGGTCCTAGCGCCGGCGCGCTCTCTCCCGCGGCTCGCCTCCCTAATGAAGCTGTTCCTCAGTCCGTGTTTATTTTCAGTTCTACCGCGGACACAGAGAGTACTCGTTTCTGATTGCCCGCGTGTCCTGTATTTTATTATGTTGGGTCACCTTTAATGAACTTTAATGGAATTGTTTTACACTGTTCTAAATCACGCTGATGCTCTGTAACCATGGTGGAATGTAACCACGGCAACAGGGATAGTAGCAGTTCAGGCTGGTTACACTTCACTATTGCTTTAACTTTGGCTTTTGCAGTGCCCGAAACATTGCATATGCTGTGTGTGTATATATATATATTATTTATTTATTTTTTAATTCAATGGCAATTTGTCTTCTGAAATTGAAACGGGTTTTCAGGCGGTGACATCTTCCAGTCATCACAAACACTTGAATTAGACCACTTCATTGAAAGGATTAGTCACTCTGTATAATAACGGCTGCTTTCCATCAAGTCAACACATAAAAGTAAACCCGAGTCATTAAAAACACATGAATCTACCAGCAAGGATGGCGTTCCCAAATGCCCCCGAAACTGTACATTACATGGGATCTGTACAACTAGTGAGAATATAATGAGATGTATCTAATCTTACAAAGAAAAAGAAACCACAGGAAATGAAACAGAATTGAATCTAATCCCAGAGCTGAACATTTGAGGGTTTAGGGCCTTGCTCAGGAACACAACATCAGCATTGGCTCTCTGGCAGTGCTAGTATTAGAACTCACCACCTTCTGGTGCCTAGCCCAAAACTTTAACCACGGCCCCACCACTGCACCACCACGGCCCCACCACTGCACCACCACGGCCCCTGCACCACCACGGCCCCACCACTGCACCACCACGGCCCCACCACTGCACCACCACGGCACCACCACTGCCCCACCACTGCACCACCACGGCACCACCACTGCACCACCACTGCCCCACCACGACCCCACCACTGCACCACCACGGCCCCACCACTGCACCACCACTGCCCCTGTTAGAAACTAGTGTGGACTGTAGCAGGCTACTTCAGCCTGGGTCTACGAACTAGGACTACCAGGTTCAAGCATTAGTCTCATCCTGGTGTTGTTTATAGAGCATCATAGAGGAAGCTTGCTTTATTCATAGCTCTTCAATGACTTAGTCTCTGTGGGGCATGTCTTTAATTGTTTTTTATTTTATTTGCAGATGGGTACCTGGGGTTGAGAATTTGAACCAGTGGCTTGGCAGATCGCGTGATGACGCAATAAACATAACTAGTTTCAGTAAAACAAGAAGTGCAGCACATAAACACACAGGACAGTATAAATACACACTAAGTGTGCTGAACATCACAGTACAATAAACACACAAGACAATTTATGAAGAAAACGCAATGCATACTAACTAAATAATGCAACACAACACACACAGGACCAAATTACATGAGTTTGTAAACACTGATAATTAGCAATGCACCTCCAAATACTGAAGCGTTTTCAGTGTGGTAACCTTTTGTACATCTAAGGCAGGATCTAATGAACAATTAATTCCTTATGATGTGGTGATCATAAGGTGGTGACTGGATGTGTGTCCCATTTCCCCCCATGGTTTTGTTCCACTGCTGTGTCTTTAGACTCGCTCTCTAAGACCCCTTTAGGGACATCACAACCAGGGGTCAATGGTAGGGTCATCCCCTTGACCCTGCTGATGACCTTCGGCCACGTCCACAGGTCACATTAAACCCTCACGCCACCCGAGAGATGGAACTGTCAGTCCTGTCATCATTTTTATCATCCGTGCATCACCCCCCTGGGATGCGTCTTTGGCGCACATCAGAGCCGGTTATCTTTGATTTCTTTTGAAGATGCCACCACACACATGACAGTTAAGCACATATGGAGAGAATTTGCATCAGTAATCACTACCATCAGCAACTTATAGTAAAAATATACACATATTCAGCCTCGGTCATGTGTATTATTTTATTAAATATTAAAAGGAGCACTTTTTACCTGCATCTACAGTGTACTTATGAAGAAAACAAAAGCACAGGTCTGTGTTATGCAATTAACTGCAAGGGCTTCTCATGAGAAAAAATAAACGCTGATAAAAGACAGCAAAAAGCAAACATTTGAGACAAGAAGCAGATCAGAAAATGAAGGAGACGGAGAGGGAGATGTTGGATTTTTGGTGGGAACGCCGCAAAGCCTGTGTCATTATACGCTCTTATTCTCTGTTTGGAATCTCTAATGAGAGAATCAAATGCTGTGACTCATGTGTAATGGGATTTGCAGAGTCTCGTGCGGTACCGGGGCCCAGCGGGCGGCACAAAGCCTGTTAAGGTTGGACAAGCATTACAGGCCCGGAGGGGTGTGTGAGTGCAGAGGGGAGGGCGGCAGTGTAAGAGGTGTGAGGTAGCCCTGACAACACAGTTTGGCAATGGGACAACTGTTAATGTGGAAAGCTGTAGAGGAGCATGTTGGAGAAGAAGGCCTGCTTTGCCATTCCAGTCTTCTGTGTGTATGATATGCTCATCATATCTGTCGATGTTATCATCATCTCATGGGATGGGTAGATCTCGTCACAAAAAGACCTCACACTCTATAAATCTGAACAATAACTATAGGACTTCATGTATTAGAACTCTTTGAGCATCTGATGTTCCGCACCATTTGAGAACTGACCTGCTATATTACCTAACGGTTCCTGTCATGTCATACCAAGGATTGGTACCAGGTTTGGTTTGTGTGTAGAGTGTAGAGTGTCCTCCTCTGCCAAGTCAACAACTAAATAACTCAAAGCATGCAAAGCAGGTGACGTAATGACTCGTTATTTTCCCTGTGAACACTCAGGCCATTGGTGGTGAAAAAGGGACACCAGGTTTTGGTGTCCACATGCTCGGGTGTGTTACAACCTGAGATCTTTTATGGTCTCCAGAAGTCTTTTGAGTCCAATCTGTGGACAGATCAGAACCTAAACCCCAAAGCAGGGCTCTCAACACCCAAGTCCTGGAAGGCCTCAGTGCTGCTCCAACACAGATGGCTCGACTCAGAAGTTAATTATCGAATTGAATTGAATTTGGAAACCCAGTAAAGCCTTGATTCTTTGGCCTCTACCTGCTTGGTACTGAGAGGGCAATGGTGTGGAGGAATGGCATTTGTCATGGTGACAGTCTTGTTAACCATTCTTCTCAAATCTACTGAATGGATGAGTGATTGGGTGTCATTGTATTCCGCTAATCAAAGATCAGTAAGAAACCGGACCTGCATTGTGGTGTAGTGGCCGTGGAGGAGAGCTTGAACAGAGGGAGTGGACGACTGCTAACTGAGTTTGGCTGGATTGTGTTTCTGTATCTTTGTGTTGCGCCCAGTAGATTAGGAGACACTCAGTTAAATACTGAACAAGATCTGGTTGCCTGCAACCCCCTGTCCGACCAGGCCATGAATCATTTAGCATATCGGCTCTGTAGCCGGAGCGCCAAGTGAGCAACGGAGTGCTGAGACAGGTGTTCACACCAGCTCGGGACAGCTAATGGGAGGAACAGAAGATGTAAAGAACGAAGAAACGGGCGAATTACAGATTTTCAGTTCTACAAACCAATGTAACAGGCAAATTATGATGTTTTGAAGTTCCAAAGGACACTCACTGGATTAGGCAGATTTGGACTTTGTGAAGATTTGAAATTGTACAGACCACGGAAACAGGTGAAGCCTGACATTGTGAAGTGTTCTGGAACACTGGAACAAACACTCTAATGTTCAAAGTTCTATGGATCACTGGAACAGGCTGATTTGGACTTTCTAACGTTCTACAGAACAGGAACAGGTGGATTCTGATCTTCTGAAGTTCTACGGAACTGGAATGGCATCTCACTAGCATGAGAGGACCTGCTTGTATCTAAATGTGACAGACGTCTCCAAGGGAGATTTAGGGAAGAGTAGAAAAGAGTAGACATTGGAGTAAGCCACAGCCGAGATGCAGGTATAACTGGAAATGTGTTGGTGTGTCGTGTGCCTCTTCTTAAAGTGACAAAACGTTACCAAAAAGTGCTGATTTTGTACCTCTGTCACAGTGTGTACACTAAAGCATCTTAAATGTGAGAGTATTTATTGGTCTTATAGTTCTTACTCAGCTACACACACTGGAAACTTCTCTAATCAAATGTCTGAAACTTCAGATGCTATCCGAAACTAGCGCAATTTGCATAGTTCAGGTCTCATATTAATGAAGCCTATCTACCTCTTCTATTCTTGTCTGCTTTTGCTGCATTAGAGCCATCTTTCACCTCCACAGCTTTCTCACCTAAATCTCTCACAGATTTGATTGATCAACAATCCATAAGACACATCCTTCAAGGCTTAAAGCTCACTTTCTTCGATAAGATCGTAACAGGATCCCATGGGTCACTTCAGGAGATCCTCTCAGGGGTAGTGTTCCTTCTTCTTTGGCCTAGCCTACTTTAGAAGTGGACTCTCCTTCTCTCTTTCTCTATCTCCTTTCCTCCCTCCCTCTTTCTGTCCCTCAGATGAGGTCATCTCCACTCGGCTGTGACGGACACACTACCCTAGACCGAAGAACCATCTCTTAATTAAAAGACACTTCACCGCTTGAGACATGTGCTACACGACCTGATCTGACACTGCAGTGATTGAGTTCATAAAACTTTTTGTGTGTGTTCTAAGAACCGTTTTGATTTATGAAGATGTTGAGGATTGAACCCAGATTCAGACAGGAGAAGAAGACAGGCAACCTCTGGCTTGGTTTGTCAACTATAGTCACTCATAGTAGGCCTTTATCTTGGCAGTTATCACTGAGATTTTACATAAGAGGTCATCTTATGGACGTTGTACTGATTAGTCGTCCTGGAAACCCAAAAAACCTTTACAGCAGCTGCATTGGGTTTGTTTAGTGGCTTCCACTGAACAGGAACATTGCAAGTTCTCCTGGAAGACTATTCAAAGTCTCGAGATGTTTTGTCTTGGTCTTGTTTTGGTTCTCTTCTCGAAGGAGGAACCGGCTCCACTGATGTCCATGCGCCCTATCACACTTATCAATGTGTCACATGCTTAAGTGTTAGCATCGCTCCTCTGTCCCTCTGTCCATTGTTCTCCCGTTCAGCTCCAAGTTCAGCCCGTTCCCATGTAACAGTGATGGAAAATCAGAGGGAAAGTGGAGTTTGGAGGGTGGGGGGTGCGGGAGTTCCACCCTCCTCACAATAACCGCGAGACTCAGATTAGTTCTGACATCTCAAATGGGGGACCTTCAATGATATTGTTCACCTGCCTCTTTGGCTTAGAGCGAGGGGTGAGTGGGAGGGTGGGGACCTGTTGGGGTCGGTTCTGAGGGCATGATATGGATGGGGTGATGGGCATGATGCGTTTGTGTGCGGAAGGACTGAAATGTTTATTGGCTGACAGGTGGGAGAGAATCGCACCAGGCAGGTATAGGCCTGGTATAGTGTTGTTACAGGTCGCAACCCAGGCAAACTTTAGCAACACACACACAAACACACACACTGTTCCTGAACTTTGGGGTTCAGTAGTCCATAGTACTGCGCTGCTCATAACAAGTCCCCATTGTTTGGCCGCAGGGCGCTCTAATTGGACACGGACCGTTACAGCACTATTTAGTCTCAAGAAGGCCCCATTTCGGAGACTCGCAGATCAGACAAACACGGGAAACCCTCCCTCCTTTCCTCCCTCACGCCCTTGCCCACTCCTCTTTCTCCATCCCTCCATCCTCCTCCCGCGGCCCAAATAGGCCAAATCTCCTCCATTGTCCGTCGACTGGCCAGTGTGAAATTCGCCCTGACGTTAAATGTTTTCTAATGAATAAATTTTGAAAGGATATGCAGAGGGAATATATGTAATGGAATGTAGACTGCATTTTAAAAGCTTTTTCATTGTCTGTCGTCTTTTTTTTCTTCTTCTTCTTTTTTTTTGTGGAATTTACAGAACAAAAAAGTGGCCTCTTTTCAGAAGAAAGCTAATGAGGATTCGGTGTGTGAAGCAGGAGTAGGAGCCGGATTTTCAGGAGGCTTTGATTCATCAGATTAGATTTAATGTTTCTCTTCTTCTCTCCCCCCTCATTGTAATTTGAAAGTCAAATAACTTGTGGTTCTCAGCATTGAAGGAAAAAGAAGACATGAAAATGAATAGAAAAAAGGATTTCAAGATATAAAAGAGTGCTAAGAAAATGTATTGGTCTATATATTTAAAGGGTTTTCCCTTCCTATGTGCTGCAACTAATGTTAATGATCCAACACGTCCTTACAAAATGTTATTAATTTTAATGAATACGTCTCCCAAATATAGAGAGATTAAATGGATGTTCGTGTGAGGAATGTCATTTTTTTTTTTTTTCAGTTCCATAAGGATGTGTAGAATTGTTAGCAAACAAAATCATCTTCAACTTATCCATGCACTAATGAAAATACTTTTGAATATTATTCAAAGTGCTACTCCCTTAGCCCAAAATATATGATGTATATAATGATATTATTATATAAAGTTTTGCACATCTCGCCCAGAGTAGAGCCCGAGCTAAATCTCTGCATTTGTGTATTTAAAGGCCACTGAGCTGGGGGTGATCCGATACAATCAGTGGGCATCGATCCAGCCACTGAGAGCTCGTTCATATGGGCTTCAGAGAGCAAATTATGCTGTCAGTCATACAGGCTGGAGCGGTGATGTCCTCGTAATTGGACGATATCTCGTTACACCACACACACACACACACACACACGGCTCCACAAGAGAAGAAGGCTCTACTAGGTTATGCGCTCGGATGACCACGAGTCTGAAATGTATTTGAAAAGGGTCAAGTTCTCTGTGGCATGGTTGATAATTCAGTACAAATTCTGCTTATTCAGTTCATGACCTGAAACATTTGCAGAAATGTTGCCTCTAAGCTGATTTAAAACATACCTGACATCCCAATCATGTGCAACCCTGAAGTAATCAAGGGTTCTCCTGTTATAATCCTCTTGTGTCACATAGTTTAGGATTTCCCTTACTCTAAGGTTCCTGATTTGGTTTCTCAGATACGTACAATACTCTTCATGAGCGTAATTCAGCGTGTTGAAGCAGGGTAAACACTCAGCTGTGTAGTGCTGTGGACTAGACCAATTATATCCAAACCAGCCTCGTTCAGTCTTGGACCTTTTCTAATTTGCAGAAAGGGAAAGGGAAACCGCGTCAGCTGGACCTGGAGCGGGCGCTGACTGCCAGAGACCGAGTCGGCGTCCAGGACCTGGTGCTGCTGGACGCCCACAACAGCGAGACGGCCTTTCTGGACAACCTTAACAAGCGCTTCTCCGAGGACCTGATATACGTGAGTTTGGGTTGACCTGAAAACCGAGTTGGCTCTCAGAGCAGACTTTTCCATTTTCACCTCGCTCCCTTGGTCACTACTGGCCATGAACTGCGGAAAGTGGGTTGGATTAATTGGGCACCAAAACTGTTAGATAATGGATAGTTATCTCACGGTTTAGGGGATCACCAGTCATTTTATTTGTCTCTTCAAAGACTTACATCGGGACCCTTCTGATCTCGGTCAACCCGTACAAACAGTTGGACATCTACAGCAAGAGGCACATGGACCTTTATATGGTGGTCAACTTTTATGAGCTTCCACCCCACATGTAAGTCTGTGTGTCTTATGGGTCCATTGGTCTTATGTAGATTTTTCTGTTATAATGGCTTCTATCTGTATCGCCTATAAACAAGTGCACATGAATATGAATTATTGACAAAAGTGGAGAACCCTTCCACGACCTCCACCTTCTTATGCGTTTATTTTTCCCTCTATTAAAGCTACGCACTTGCTGATAACGCCTACCAAACCATGCTAAAGGAGGCTAATAACCACTTCATTCTGATCTCCGGAGAGAGCGGGGCGGGAAAAACCGAGGCCACTAAGAAGATCCTGCAGTATTACGCCGTCAGCTGCCCCAGTAGCTCCCTGCTGGACTCCGTCCGTGACCGAATGCTCATGTCCAATCCCATCCTGGAGGTCTAATCCACTGCTTTTACATTAAATACAATGTAAATTAGGAGCGCAGTGATATATTGGTATGATGGTATATCGTGATAATCTGAAGTACTTTTGGCTATGTAGTGTATTTCTAAGCATCATGAATGGCTTCCTAATTAGATGAGTAGAACTGCATGTTGGAGAAGGGAAAGGAGCAGAGTAATTCAAGACTGATCACAAGATGAACGATAAAGGTGGTCTCATTTTCCCCATCAGGCTTTTGGGAATGCGAAAACACTGAAGAATGATAACTCCAGCCGCTTCGGAAAGTACATGGACATCCAGTTCGACAGTCAGGTTGGAGCTGGTTAAACAAATATATCTGTCGCTGTTATATTATCACTTGGCTCTTTATTTTTATTTTCATTTTCAAAATCATCTTGAGAGCCTGATGCCTAAACAGAGATTAGAACCAGTGTTGGACTTGAACTTGGATTTCCGATGGCTAATCACTCTGAGCTCTGTGATTTCCTGTCATAGGGAGATGCAGTGGGAGGTCACATCCTCAGCTACCTGCTGGAGAAGTCCCGCGTGGTCCATCAGAACCACGGCGAGAGGAACTTTCACGTCTTCTACCAGCTCCTGGAGGGAGGAGATGAGGACCTGCTGAGACAGCTGGGCCTCGAGAGAGACACACAGCGCTACAACTACCTGCTACAGGTATGGCGGTCTACTCCACGTGCATACACACCTGCCATCACGAGGGTCTCCAAGCATGGGAAGGACTTTTTTGGGCTCCATTTCAAACATCTTGTTTATGATGTTTGCGTTATTACTGTACTCCTGCAGGGCGAGTGTGCCAATGTGAGCTCCATCAATGACAGGAACGACTGGAAATCAGTCAAAAACGGCCTCTTGGTCATGCACTTTGATCTCAGTGACATTGAGGTGAGAGCATCACAGAGGTGCAGAATGAGGAAACACTTTATGAAATGTATGTGTGTCTGTGTGTAAATACATCTCTGTATCTGTTTAAATGCCATTTTATCTATCAACCACCTGTTTATCTCCACAGCACCTGTTTGGGATCATCGCGAGTGTTCTCCATCTGGGGAACGTCCAATTTGACAGAGACACCAAAGGCTACGCTGTTCTCAACTCCAACGCAGAACTGCGTTGGGTGTCGAAGGTACGGTACCATCACACACACACACACACTGTGGGCTAATAACTTGCCAATTACATTTCACAAGCATTAAAAAGCGTGATTATTAAATGCCGTTGCTTTGTGTGCAGCTGGTTGGGGTCCATGTGCAGGCTCTGACCAAGGCTCTGACTTACAGAAGGATCGAAGCCAAAGCAGATGAGGTAATACAGTGACCTCTGACCCTCTACATGTGTGATTGCACTTCTTTATGGCTTTGATTGGGAGCTGGGGTTAGGTTGAGAGGTGAAGTACCGGCACACTTGATCAACATGAGTGAAGTAGATGAGGTTACTCGTTAGGGAAATGGACAGATCAGTGTCCATCAATCCATCAAGGGAAGGTTGTAAGTTCAAATTCCAGAAGAGCCATTGCTGAGGCATTGCTGGGTTCTTAAGCAAGACCCTTAACCCTCACCTGTTCAGCTACATGCTTGGTTTAGGTTCTGCCAGAATTAAATAAATGTAAATGTATACTTGTGTGTTGTCCAGGTTCTGTGTCCCTTCACAGTCGATCATGCCGTCTACGCCAGAGACGCACTGGCCAAAGCCATCTACGGACGCACCTTCACCTGGCTGGTGAACCGCATCAACGAGTCGCTCGAGAATCAGGTTGGGGAAAAAAATGAATGAAACCTAATAAACTAGATTAAATGTATTAAGGGATTAATTAGACTGTTTTGGTGGAGGTTCTCCGTTTAGGGCCAAGTTCCCAAACTTAACGTTAATCTATGACTGATAATGACTAATCTGGCATAGTTCATCAGGTTTAACCAGAATGATTAAGGATTTAAGGATTCTTTTGGTGCTGAAACACTGAGACCCAGTAAATAATGCTCATCTTTTCAGGACCCCACCAGAAAGACAGTTATTGGGCTGCTGGACATCTACGGATTTGAGGTCTTCTATGTAAACAGGTACGAGTTCCTGTCCTGCGTTCATATTCCACAACCTTGTGCTTTATTAATGGCTAGCATGCTAATTAAAGCTCCATGCACTCCAATTAGCACTTTGCACTTGACAGCTGATACAGGAAGGCACTCGTAACGCAGCATGCGATCCCTGCATACCGAGCACAACTATCTGTGCCATACAGTACATATTGTTTTACCATGTGCAAGATAAGTTCACATGGATCATGGATCAAGTGTGTGTTATGTTTGTGTGGCCGTGTGTACGTGTTCGCAGCTGTCTGTTTGTGGATATTTGGATCAGTGTGTGTGTGTACATGGCTGTGTTTGTGTGTGTCGTTTTCAGCTTTGAGCAGTTTTGCATTAATTACTGCAACGAGAAGCTCCAGCAGCTGTTTATCCAGCTCACGCTGAAGGCCGAGCAGGAGGAGTACGAGGCCGAGGGCATCGAGGTAATGCTAAGAGCTCCTTATTATTCCTTATTTAGGCTCAATACTTCGTATGATACTTTTATTCTAAATACATATAAGGGAAGATTTAGAATTACAGGACTAGTGGGGCGAATGGTAAAGTCACATCAATGTCACATGGTGTTACTATTGACCTAAAGATATAATACCAGAGTAAATAATAATGCTAGATTATGTTTGCTCTTTTTCTGTGTGTGTATGTGTGTGTGTGACAGTGGGAACCAGTTCAGTTCTTCAACAATAAAATCATCTGTGACCTGGTGGAGGAGAAACACAGAGGAATCATCTCAGTACTGGTACAGAACTTCTGGAGATGAACTGTAGATTTTGGGTTCCTCAAGTGTTTATTGAGCTCTATCAGGGGTGTGCAATGATAAGAATAAAGTTATATTACTGTTATTGCCATAGTAACAGTGCTATATTCAGTTTGGTTTAATTGAAACGAATCACCCCAGTTGTGTTTGTATTTAGGATGAGGAGTGCCTGATGCCAGGCACTGACCTAACCTTTCTGGAGAAGATGGAGGAGAAAATGGGCAGCCATCCTCACTTCGTCACGTGAGTTCAAATAAAACGCACTCTTTTTGCCATGAAACCGGACCCGTGTTCTCCTGCTAATCACGTACTCATAGTTATGATTAGAGCTTAAATCTGAGCTTCAGTTCTGCTCAGCCTAAAATCAAATGTTCATTTTCTTTTTCACTCCTTTTAAACATTAGCCATGAGTGATTAGCTTCAAGCTAACAAGGAAGGTAAGGTGATTACACAGAGCAGTCTGAGAGCCAGACTAGGCCATGATGATGCCTTACACACTCTTTATCCAGGTCCTGTACATATTTAAAGTTACCCAGGGCCTGTCTGTGTAGAAAGAATGTTTGGAAGTTTAGTTCCAGTCCTAATCTAACAAACCTAATCAGATTAAGACCTTAATTAATCACCAATTGTCTGATTGAATGGCAGACATAAGCTGGCTGATAAGAAAACGCGTAGGTCTATGGAGAGGGGCGACTTCCGTCTGCTGCATTACGCCGGCGAGGTGACGTACTGTGTCGTGGGTAAGAGACGTCACATTAAACACAGCTTCTCATTGTCTTTAGAGCTCTTAATAAATGTATCATGCATTATAAACAGAAATGTCACCTGTTTTATCTTTAGACGCCATGCTAATCTCCAGTTTATTTCACTGCTCCATAGTGACATAACGTTATAGTGGCTCTAATTAGGTCTTATTTATACAAGAGGACTGATCTCAGAACAGTTTTTATTAATCATGATCATATAAACAGGAAATTCTCACTCTTACACACTTGACCCCTGTTTGCCCTGAGGTGTCTTGTCTCCTCTCTCTTTTTTTTGGACAGGCTTCATTGACAAGAATAATGACCTGCTGTACAGGCACATTAAAGAGGTGAGTGCAGGGGAAAAGCACTTCCTAATTATTTACCCTGCTGTGGACTACGGTGGCGTAAATTATCTTTTTTTGTATGTGCACGTGTGTGTGACAGGTGATGCGGCAGTCGAAGAACGCTATAATGCAGCAGTGTTTTTGCTCTGATGAGGCAGACAGCAGGAGAAGGCCAGAGACGGTGAGACATTAAACGGCGTGAATGACAAACGACCAATCAGAAACCAGTTTTAAAGCCTTTACCAGATTTTTAGAGTAGGAACCTCTTTCATCGTGTGTAACCTACCTGTCTTACCAGCATATGCCATTTATGCCATTTATTTAGTAGTACAGGATATTATACTCTTTCCTATATCATAGATTAGCCCAAGTGGAAAAGTGAGGGATCAATATTTCTGAACTGGAATGGGTTTGTTGGTCGTTTATTTCTGAATATAATGATATTATAATTCCATGATTCCCTCCAGGTATTCAACAATTGCTAAATAATGGACTTACAGTAGTCGTGCAAAAATTTCTAATACACATTTTAAATAGTATATCATTACTGTCGGACTCATAGACAATTTAAAAGTCATTTATACAATAACTTTGCATGTTAAGGGATTTATCCTCAATATGTGAGGAGTTTTTTCCTGACCTAGCCGACTGGCATTAATAAAATCAGCTACACAGCTGTCGGACTGAACCCAAAGCCGAATTGCATTAAATCATGTGGATCTGGACCAGAGTGAGCTAAATCTATCTGAATGTGAACGCAGGTGGAACTGGACCAGAGTGAACTGAGTTATTGTGATTGTGAATGTGAACGCAGGTGGAACTGGACCACAGTGAACTGAGTTATTGGGATTGTGAATGTGAACGCAGGTGGAACTGGACCAGAGTGAACTGAGTTATTGTGATTGTGAATGTGAACGCAGGTGGCGACTCAGTTTAAGAACAGTTTGCAGGGGCTCACTGAGATGCTGATGGCTAAAGAGGCCTGGTACGTTCGCTGCCTGAAATCTAACGATGACAAGCGGTCAGGTGAGACTTCACACTCAGCACACAACACGCTTTAATTCATACATTACTCTACATGTGTATACCAGTTTATTCCTATAAACTTCAGTTCATACAGGAAATATTAGAATTCTACTTTAAACTTTAAATACTGTAAATGCCAGCGCACAGTTGATGATTTTATTCCACATTTCCATTAATAATCCATACATTTACCTAAAAAATGTAGGTATGAAAAAATATGACATGTCACACGTTTTGCCTTTACAAGTTAGACTCTGTCTGTGTAGGAAGGTTTGACGATGTACTTGTGAGGCACCAGGTGAAGTATTTGGGTCTGATGGAACACCTGAGAGTCCGACGGGCCGGTTTTGCATATCGGAGGAGATACGAGGAATTTCTGAAGAGGTAGTGTTATAACATATAGCTATTTCAAACTACAATAGTTGGCTGTTTATTTCTCGTTGTTAAATGTCAAGGGAATTTTTAAACATGCAATGATGTGTTCCAGTGCATGACGAAGGAAGTCTGATTAATAGTGTTTTAGATAATACTGACGTGTTTCTTCTGCCATTTTTTTTCCAGTAAGTAATAATGTCTCTGAAGCACTCAGGTGTGTTTATAATGTTCCAGGTATAAACCGCTGTGCCCTGACACCTGGCCACACTGGAGAGGAGTTCCTTCTGAGGGAGTGGAGAAACTGGTGAAGCACCTGGGCTACCAGCCTGATGAGTACAAGATGGGCAGGTAACCCACACACACACACAATTCAGAATATCACAGCCAAGATTAATGCTGCACTCTGTAAAGCTTAAGATCTAAAATATAACATGACATAACGCTTCATTTTTACAAATTGTAATGATGCATGTTATGTGTTGTAGTTCTGCATTCAGTGAATAAGAGCACACTTTTGGACTTATAAAAATGAAGAATTATGGAATCTTATTTGAGAAATATAATTTGACATTGTATTAGTGTTTGATTATGAAATAAAACAGGTCTTGGATTTAGACTTTTGGACTCGAGTGTAAGTTTAGAGCCACTTATTATTAGATCTAATTAATAATCTGTGCTCCAGGCCTGTAATTGGGCAATGCTGACTTGTGAATAGAGAAATAATAAGAAAATAAATAAATAAATAAATATATATAAACTCACCAAGCACTTTATTAGGAACATATACTCCTTCTCATTCATGCAATTATCTAATCAGCCAATCGTGTGGCAGCAGCGCAATGTATAAAATCATGCAGATACGGAC
>JAOUQW010000026.1:13854726-13869223 GCA_028565825.1 Olivaichthys viedmensis
GTAGAAACAACATTTCATTTCAATGTATACGAGGTATATGGAGAAATGACAATAAAAACCTACTTGAACTTGAACTTTGTATATTTTGTTTTATATAAAATGACAGCAAGTAAACAAAATAGTATTGATATTATTGTGTACTGAGTGCCAGCATCATTCTGATATGGATAGCAGTGCTAATTATTTACATTGTGGCCCTTTCAAGTGATATGGTGGTATACTGTCTATTTCTAAAAAGCAGCCAAGAAAACACTTCAGAAACATTCAGACATGACGTATACTCCTGTCTGAGGACAACTATGGACATCATTGAAAAATCTCTGAGGAACGACAAAAATTGGACTAAACATTGGGAAAATGTCCTATCAGCATTACAGCTTCTGAATTCCTTCACTGACTATTTTGACCGTCACTCGGATGATATGGTAAACAATTTGGTTGAAATTTATGAAAGTTTGACATGGGCATAAAATCAGATATTAAAACACACCATGTGACATGTGTCACAGTTTCCCCCTTCACATTGTGGTTCCCATGGTGACGAAAGTCCTGTGCTTGTGTTTGTCTTTAAATTTCGGTTTTGTCTCCGCCCCATCTTGCCATTGGTTTGTTTCCATAATTGTGCTCACCTGCTTTGTGTTGTCCCCTAATTAGCTTGTGTATTTAAACCCTCTGTGTTGCTCAGTTTCTTAGCAAAGTCTTAGCGTGTGTTTGTCTCGTTAAAGGACCTGGATGATAGTTAAAAGTTGTGATGATACTTTAATAAAATCGATACTTAAGATAGACTTAAAAAACTAGCTCCTAATTGAAAACACTTCTATATTAATTAATGCTAATGGATTACATGAGACTTGTGGTGTGATACAGAATACACAACAACAGGTTAAATTTAGTGAAAATGTAACTAGTAAATAGCTCAATTTTATTGACAAGCTTAAGATGTGGCGAACTCACATTTAAACATATTTACTAACAAGTTTACTATTAGTTTTAGGGGTAGAAGAGGCAGTAGCAGCATGTTAAAAAAAATCCAATTTATTTAATCTGTCCCATCCTCAAATATTTCCACTTTACTATGGAGAAATAAATCACACCAAAGTCACATGCCAAGCAAGGCTTCAATGTATCCTGTACATTTTATAATAAACAGTTGAATTTGCACAGCTGATCCAATGTAAGATTACTGTAAATGCTTTTATGTTCAAATGCTAAGGGTTAACAATAGAACACATTAGCAAAACTAGTAAATATTTTTGAATAATAAAGTATGAATAAACAATCATTTGAATAAACAAGTATGAACAACAATCATTTTTTAGCCACTGTAAAAAAAAAATCAGTTTTTAAAGACTTGCACTGAATGCTCACTGCACTTTATGCATTATATTTGATTATTCTGCAGGTTTGGAACACACTGTACAGATCCACTTTTATTAATCTAAAGAAGATAATGTCTGACGACATCAAACGACACCAGAAAGAAAGGTCTTCTCAGCATTGGAGTGCAGTGTTTAATCTCCCACTGCCAAATATTTGGCAAAGAGAGTGGGAGGAAGTTCTGAAGACGCACTTTAAAGAGCATCTACAAAAGGCAAGTTTTATCTGGAATTAAAGACATCAATCCAGGGAGGCAAAGATCTGCATATGTCTGCTCTGATAACGTATGAAGTAATTTGACATAATTGAAGGTGAAGAGTGTTGTAATTATCCAGGTTGCTTTTTTCTACCAAACTAGCATCATTGCTAATTGACAAGACTGTACACCAAAGTATAAAAATAGATCATGATATAAAAGAATCAACTACTTAACAGTAACGACAAACATAAGAAGATAAATGGAATTCACAGTTATATTAAAAACTATACAGAAGAATGTAGCATTTTTCTAGTGCGATTACTACAAAACTGGTTCAGTTAATAGGTTAATTTATTTAAATAAACCATTTAATTTTATTTACATTTTAACTTACATAGTACAACACTATATGCCATTCACTTACAATTTATTTTCTGCTATCAACATCATCATTATTTATATAATTCCACCTGTATACATTTTTTAACCTCTCTACTATAATCTGTTTGAACAGAAAAATGACATTGAACAAGTGAAATACTACTGTGAGAATCCTGATGTTTGTCCAGCAATGGAGGACTTCATGTTAATTTGTGCAGAAGATGCAATTAATAGATTGATGTCTAAGGTAAGATTTCTAATTCAATATGGCAAGGGATAACTAAGTAGACATACAGTAATTATAAATAACAATTGAAATGTAATATAACACATTCTGGAATTTTTATTTATGAAATGACACTGGTGACCAGTTGTGAATTGGATGCACATTGTCTGTGATGTGGTATGTCAGTTTTATATTGACGCTAGACTCTACAGACCCTTCTTTTCTCTTCTGTTGGCTTTTTGAGTAACTTGGAAAATTTAGAAAATTTAGTATGCAACTAACTGGTTAAAATACTTGACCAGCAAGACAGCATAATCTATACACAAGATACACAACGTAAAAGCTCAATAACTTGTAAGTAAAGTCTGGACACTTGCATTTCTCCATCTCTCTTATTGCTTCGTTGTCTATATTTTGCACCTCTTAAAATGATTGCAAGAGCGCAATTACATTATCTCATCAAAATGCCATCAGTCTCTTTCGCATACCAGGAAGGATGACTCGTGTTCCTTGCTGTCTGTCTGTCTGTCTGTCTGTCTGTCTGTCTCTCTCTCTCTCTCTCAAAATTACCCTACCTAATACTAAGTATAGATTATCTTAATTAAAACACCCTTAACAAGTAATTACATTATGGTCAGGTGCCGCAGCTTGTCAGCACAGTTAATGAAGTTAGGATTGTAGGCTACCGAGTCCTTGGTCAGTGATATTTGTACCTTGGAAATCTGAATCATGTCACAGCTCAAGTTACATCAACAAAGTGAATCACTATTAGTTTAATTAGTTTCATGTCTACATATTCTCCAATAGAGTTGCACTAGGCATTGAAAGCTTGATACCTTTTCAATACTAAAACGTGGTAAATGATTCGATTCTGTTCTATTCGATACGTTCGATGCTGCATTTAAATCGACCAACACTAATTGGAGCATGTATTCTGCCTGTAGGCGAATTCAATTGCACGTGCTAATTTGACTCGGATGGGAGAGACGCGCAAAGTGGCTCCAGTGGCAAGTGCACGGCTAAAGAAATAAAGTTATTTTACGTCCTTAACTTGTGGAAAAGACGGGCTTAAGGAGTGAAATTTGGGGGTATTTTGTTCTTACCCTGCTGATGAAGACGGGCAGCAAACAGACACAACAATAATCAATATGTAAAAGGAGTTATAAATCCCTTCACTGCAAAACAGCCAACAAGAGCAACTTAGCACAAGCATCCCGACCTCTACTTCGATTCGGCAGGTTAGACGGTTCTACACTGGGGAGCTTAACGGTTTTTATTTCAGGGATATGTCTGACTGCTTTTCCCGTGTAGCGTCTGTATTCGTTTCTTCAATTAATTGCCATCAATTATGTTGTAGCTTAATTTTAAAAGAGCATTATAAAATATTGGTGTTCCAAACAGAGATGTTAAACACGCAGAACACCAATAATTATGAACTGATGCTCTTTAACGGGACGTGCACGATTGCACTAATATTTTTAGTTTCATTACAGTGCAGTTTGAAGACGTACAGTATGGGGCTATACCTGCTATAAATAATATTTTTGTGCATGTCTTTTTGGGAGAACGTATGAAATTTGTCGACATGTGCACTCACCTCTCTCTTTCTACCTCTCCCTCCACTCACCTCTCTCTTTCTACCTCTCCTTTCTACTCTCTCTTGTTTATATCTCTTCCACTCCACTTTCTTTTGCTCTCTTTTCTGTTTGCTGCCTAATTTTGTTGTTTGTTCTCTCTTGTTCTCTGCCCTTGTCTTTACGGCCTATTCCAATGGTTAAAGTAGTAAACATAATTGTAATTTGTTATCCATATCAAATAAACCTCCAAATAATGGCTGCACACACAGTATCAGTCAGCTTGCAGGTTAATTACTTCCTTAGTTCATGTATTTTGTAGTATATTCTGTGCTCAGTAGACTAAATGTTAGATAGCTAGCTTTGTGTAGCAGAAGGCAGCTATCATTGACTAATGTTAAAGCTACTAAGGGGGGAAACACGGAGGGATATCCAACTTAGTAGATAAACACGTTTTGTTTTAACTAGCTAACTAGGCCCTGATGTACTAAAGGTGTGTGTGTGTGTGTGTGTGTGTGTGTGTGTGTATAAAAACATGTGCAAACTTGATAACACTGGCAAAAAACGTACAAGCTGATTTGCTTGATATGTTTGATATGTTTTAAACAGGGTGGGATTTAAGGTCGTCCTTCCAATCTTTATATCATAGAAACACGTGTGCTATCTGAGATTTGAATAGTTTGTGTGTTCTCTATGTGTGTAAGCCGAACTTAAATGCTGGGAAATTGTTTTGTAAAGGGCAAAGAGACCATCCTTATGGTCTATGGGAAACGTAATACATTTAATATACATGAAAACGGGATTATCCTTTTTGGCACATAATGCTTGGATTGGTTTTTCACTTAACACCAACAGATTTGACTGTTTTCAGGCGTTGTATATAAACATGTTATACTGACATTAAACTATAAACTCTGTATTTGTTTATTGCAAGTGCAATTTTATTTCATGCATGTTCTTTCCTCCTCTTAAAATATTTTAGAGCACCCAAGGATGGCAGTCTACTATGGTAAGAGTTCAGTAGTAAAGTATTGAAAACAATACCATACAAATCTGTACCGAATTACAAATGTTATTATGTTATTTGGTGATATGTTCTTAACAAATGTCATTCTTTATTGTCAAATAGAAGGACCTCCTAAAGATAACATCAAAGTCTCCTAAATATGCACAACTGATGTCCTTCATTATCGAAAGCAAACTGCGTGGCCTAAAGTGGAGTCGTGAGGACTACCCTTATCTTCTGTACGACGAACAGCTGAGAGATCTTTTTCAGACACTGCGTAAGATTTTCAGTGTTTTCTTTTTAAATATGATTTATCAAGATAATTCTGTGTCAGTTGCATTTTTTTTGTATGTCAATTTCAGCTATAATTAAAGACTAGTGATGTCACGATACCAGAATTTTGGTAGTTGATACCAATACCAAAAAAACTACACGATTCTTGACACCTGATTCGATACCACAACAAAAACAGATATCACATCCAGCAGACACTGCTTCACTAAAAAGTAAACAACACTGTTTTAGTAATATAATCTAAAACATATTACTACTAGTCTAACAGTAACAACAGCTTGGTGACATACATTTTCCATGTATTAAACCAGTGTTGCTGGTGCAAAAAGCCTACATTGATTAATAGGGAAAGGGGTACTAAAGTGGTGCATTTACCACTTCTGGCATAAAATGAACTTAATTAAACACCCTCTTCATGATTTTGCTGTTGTGTTAATGGCTATTCCCAAGTTCTTCTTCTACTTGCAGTCGTATAGGAATGTGCAACCAATTTTGAGCCGGTACTACCGGTACTGTAGAAAATTAGTACCATTATGGTTTTTGAACTTTGGTATCAGCTTGACTCTTGACATCACTATTAAAGACTGAAGGAATATACAGGAGCTGGAAGGCTGTAAATGTTAAATAACTTTATTTGGGAATTTTCAAGCACCATAATCAAAACCAGAAGTATGGTCATATGCAAAAGCAGACATGGTTATTACAAGGACATTCATACTCATAATACTGAAACTAGCAAGGGATCAACTGAAAAACACTAGAACTAGTTACTAGAAAAACAAGAAAAAATGGACCTGGCTAGTATTGTGAGTAAACACAAGCAGGACGACACAAAGCACACCACAAAATCACTGGGATTGATGATATAAGGCATTGATGATATGAATTACACCAATGATATAAAGAACAAGATGCAGGTACAGATTATGATGAGGGAAGATGACAAGCTAAAAGGAAGTAACAGTAACTGTCTACAGAGGATTAGCTCTTTTCTACTGGCGTTATCCTGTAAACAAGCTAATTTGCTTGGTAATCAATTTATAATTTATTTGTAGGTTAAGATATTATTTAGCCTATTATTTAACAAAATTCTGGTAATTAATGAGACTTTCCACACCTCCATGCAGAACAACAACAAACTGACTACATGGCATACCTCTCAACAAAAGCAAAAAAACTAATAGAAAGTGCTTACGATCTAATGAACCAATTGATTAAGGATATGATAAACAAATCAACACCATGCAAACTATTGACATACATCATTGAAAGGAAACAACATCACAACAGTTACTTATTAGGTAAGTTCTGAAGTTTTGGAACCTTCATCCCTTTGTATAAGCATGGCAGCAGCTTCGCCTTTTTGTCCTTTGGAATGACTCAACCGACAATGGAATTTTTATAATTGCCTCACGCAGAGAGAAATCTTAATTAAATTGCTTAGATTCTGCCTCGGCACCTTTTACGTGCTTGTGGTAAGTTGATATCTTGACACTAAATCCCCCCTTGAAGCCAAATGGTTAATCATGTGTATAATTATGTAATCCCTGTGTTTTAAAAACACTTATTATTTTTCATTATGCCTGATTATTGATTTGAAAATTAAGACACCTGGTTTGTCCGTGTAACAGTAACAGGACTTAGATGGACAGAGAAGCTCATGGAGAGCTCAGATTTGTGCAGGAAAGAAACTTATCATTTTAATGTAGATGTGTTCCTCAGTGATATAGAAAGATCACAAAAGTAACATTGATAATGTGTAGTTTTGTTATCATTTAATCCCTATCTGGCTTCATCAAGTCAAAGTCAAACCTAAAATGATTGTTGCCTATGCTAGAGGAACTTTTTCCAGATTCAGTTTTCACTGCTGTTAATAACAGAATGAGAAATAAACTACATACATGACACTGAAAAAAAAAACTGCTTATAAAATGAGCCTAAATCTTTAAAACACATGTCTCCACTATCTCCTGCCTATAGCAGAAAATGTTAATCACATGACAAAGAACCTTTAATTTTATTAGTTAAAATAACATTTTTATTGGCTCAATTTGTATGCTTTTTAAGTGCTTTTTCTTTGTATGATTAATAAATGACAAAACAAGTTTTTACTCAGGGGTAAATGATGGTTTTCTTAGCTCTCAGTCTTGTCAGTAATTATACATACAGTTTTTATGTTTTCAAAAAAATAGCC
This sequence comes from Olivaichthys viedmensis, assembly GCA_028565825.1. Lineage (NCBI taxonomy): Eukaryota > Metazoa > Chordata > Actinopteri > Siluriformes > Diplomystidae > Olivaichthys > Olivaichthys viedmensis. The sequence continues at coordinate 13,861,978 of JAOUQW010000026.1, forward strand.
TAATTGTCCCTATTTAGGAAAAAACAAAGCCAGATTTCAGGAAGAATTAAAAAAAGCAGAAGAGGATTTCAAAAACTTTGAAAACCAGAAAAGGAAAATAAAGGTACTCAGAGACCTCAGCCAAGGCATGCCAGGTATGGTGGAGTGTTTGTTTCTTTTTGTGCTGTTTTATTTTAATTCAGTTGCTTTTAATATTCCACTCTCAGTATCATATGTTACATGTTTAAATATTTAACTGAAATACACTTATTTATATACACGTGACATTTAATACAATTATTTAGTTTTCTGTGGTGTATCTAATAAATTTGAATTTTTACCAGTGTTTTTGTGAAAAACTGATGCATGTAGAGCTGTACATTGTTCTAAAGGAATGCAAATAAAACAGTTTAAGTTTTTTTGCATAAAAATAAGAAATAGCAGTTTAAATTGGAAGCATAAGACACAAATTCTGAAGATCAGCCTAAATATTTTGTCTATAATTTGAATGTTCTGTCATTGTTTTTCAGTTGATGTAAAACAACTTGAATCAACTTTATCAATAGAGCTGTCCAAGGAGGAACGTTCACTGAAAACTATCCTGGACATGTTGATCGGAGAAGAACCTGAATCAGAAGGTGGAAATGACACATATTTCATCAATATTCAGGTGTTTGAAAAGATTGATGTTGTGTCTAAAAGCACATACTTTAAAGAAATATGGAGAGAGACGGCAAAACAAGCCAAGGACACTGACTTTAAAGATATCGAATTAATTCCACTGGATCAAGTCTACGATCAAATTTACAAACCAGCATTTGAAGAATTTAGGAAATCATACGAGGGCTTGAAGGATCTCTCAATGAGTCTGAACGACCTGGAGAGTAAACTGGGCAAATTTCTAAATAGCATGTCGAATGAGCTGAAGACAATGGCAGCGGTGTTCAGTGAAGATAATAAAGGCAACTGGATTGAAAAGACAGCTGAACACATTAACCGTTACAAAGCTCTTCAGTCTGCAAAAGAAAACGCAAAAGTGATCAATGACCTAAAGAATAACCTCAGTCTATGTGGAGACTTTGCTGGCATTGATGGCCTTGAGGTACGCTTTAACTTTTATATATATTTTTTCCTGCTATACCATTAGTGCCTTCTTCTAACACCTGAGTTTACGTGCTCAGGCCCTACACAATGATCAGTCAAAATCAGAATGTTTTGAACTTGAACGACAACTGTCAGGATCAAAAGCATTGACTAGACACAAAAGCTAGACAAAGCAAGACAAGATACGGGGCATCTATAGACTATCTGAATACAACATTTAGAGATAATCTGAATACAAATAAAATCCAGATGCAGAATGCAGCAGCTGTACGTTAGTTAAAACTGAGCCTAGCTGTAGCGTAAGTGGCAATTGCGTTTATGCACTACTGATTATTGGCATGTTGGACTGCAAAACACAGTTACAATGTAAATTCATGTACAAAATAATTATTTACGCAAGTCAGAAAAACAAGGTAGACCAATTTGACTGTCAGTGAACTTATTGGTAATGAATAATGAATTTCTTGTTTTATGTGGCAGCTAGTTAACCTAGCTAGCTACAATTTAAGATAAAAACAAAGTTGTCATTTACACCCGTCTTAATTTCAACAGAAGGGCCATAATCAGAACATCTGATCATCTAACACCCGAGGCTAAACTCCTCTCACGCCTGATGAGCAAGGCAAACCTTGTGAAATATCAACTGTTAGGAAAAATAAAAATTGAAATGCATATCTGCTCAACATTATTTCCTGTTTGCAGATTTAAATGTTTTTAACATTATAGAGAGTAAGAACCTGTGCAATCAGATTCTGTGGCTAGTTAGCTACAAACTAGTTAGTACTTACTTGAACAGTCATGTAAGAAATTAAGCCTTAAGCCAAACTTAACAAAAGGTTGTTTTTTTGGTTTTGCCATTATTGGTTTAGTCTTGCTTTTGCAGTTCTCTCTAAACATTTAAAGAGGGTAATTAGCTTCAAACTCCTTAATTAGCATTCCATTTAAATCCATTTAATTTCCATTTAAACTAGGCCATGAAAAGAATGTCATGAAACAGGCATTCTTAGTTAAAAATAAAAACTTCTCTTTTCCAGCTGTAATACTTGGAAAATTCCATGCCTATAATAATTAATATTCCTTTAAGGCTACATTTCAAATTGTTGCGGTAATGTTTGATTACAGCATATAGGACACAAGTGCTTGCGTGATCTCACTGAAAGTGTGTACAAAGTTGGGGAAAAACTGAGGAATATTCCAAAACAAACAATCAGCTTTCTGAGAGAATTTGATAAATGCATCACAAGAGGATTCATCTCATGGATTAAAGAGATCATAAAAGGTAATATATCCCTGTTTTATAATGATGATTAGAATTTGCTTCAAAAATGTTTGGAATTTTGAACAATGTTATTGCAAGCATTCTTCAAGCATTCAACCTGCACAAACTGGATGAAAACGAAAATGACAAAAAGTAAAGTCCTGAAAGAATGAATGATAGTACTTTATTGGAACTTTATGAGGCATTATTAGAATTTAGCATTGTTAACAAATGATAAAGATAAGCCCAGTTTATTTATTGTAATTATTTAATTAATTTAATTGATTTATTTAATGTAAATTTATCAACTTCTGGGTTTCATGCTTGTTTGATACATGTGAATTATTCGTAACTTAATTTTTTATTTTTTTATTTTTATTTTTTTGAAGACACTGGTGAGCTATCAGCATTTGTGGAGCTTGCCTCTATCTCTGCTGGAGAAAATACCATGGACATTGATAAAGTGTGCTGCTTCAGAGATGCTATATCTGCTGCTGCGCCCATAATATATCAGCTCTCTGAAACATCTGGAATAGAAGAGCTCCTGCAAGCTATTGACAAGCTTGGACATGCTTTGGAAAGTGACAGAAACCTTGAAGCTAAAATGGTAATTATTTGTGAAAGTCACTCTTTTAACTGCGCAACAGAAATAGACAGAAAAAAGTTTTTCAAAAGTTGAAGACTTCTTGCTTTGCTTCCGAGAGAGTCAGGAACGTTGAAACAAATGCATATCATCTGGGCTGGATTAGTTTTATTGTGACTCTTACACGGCAGCCGTAAAGTGATCTATACAGAACAAGCAATGTGCCAGGCAAAAGAGCAGGGCAATGCATGACAATGGTTATTGTGACTACTACTTTGTTCCACAGTCTCATAGATTATATGGATTTCATCATTTCTTTTCACTATTGGCATATGTTTTCTTCTTTAACAGTGTATCAGACTTTCTGATGTGCTTAGGAAAATATGTGGGACACACACTCTGGGACACATGCCATCACATTTATATTTAAAGACTTGTCACTCTTTAAGACATTATAAACATGTTAAAATCAAATTTATTACAGAGGGACTCCTGTGACAGCATGGAGTGGCTCAGAATCGCCTACGAGACACATGGTTCTGTTGAGAGGTCGTCATTGCACCAAGCCACAGATATAAACGAAAGCGGGATTTACATCATCAAAAGTCCGTCTGAAGCTCAAACAAGGGTAAAATGTTAAAATTTGAATTTTTCTAAAGTTCAGTGATTAGAAAAAGTTCTGATTGCCTTTTTACCCATCTTTGCTCCATGTATCACTTTGGTCATATCGAATGCACATAAAACTCACTAATAATAGTGTACTAAATTCACCAATTAAGAACACAAACAGTAAATTGCATTGAATTTTATGATACTATATGATCTCTATCTGTTCTCATCTTTTTATTACTGCACTGAGTCAATTAGCTTGCAGCTCAATGCTATAACATTCTCTTTTCTAGCAATTCTTCTTACTGATGCAGCATCTATGTACGCCATCGCAAACATTCTATTATTTTTCATTTATGATTACTTGTTAGATCGAGTTTTAATAAATAGGAACTGACCCATAACAAATTGCATGTAACTATAATATTTTTGAAATGCAATACATCATTTTTGCACACATTTCTTCACCCTAGACAAATGATTATGATTTGGACTAAGAATGTTTGTTTTACTGATTTAATTCAAATAAATTATATTATTGGGAAATTTAACCAAAGAGGTCTGGCTATTCTGAAGGACCTGTAACACGCAGACTAATGTCATTTTGCTTCTTTTATGAAGGGTACTCTGGAAAATTGCATTACTTTAAGATGCAAAGAAAGCTCAGATGGACAAGATGAGAAATACAGAACATACCGCCTCGTTGAGCTTCAAGAACTGCAAAACAAACTGATGCTGATCACTGTCAGTGCTAAAAACCGAGAGGATGAGATCACAACTTACATCGAGGTAGGCTAGACGTTCATGTTTGTGGATATAATGCACTCCACCAGCTTTAGCCATGCAGTTGTACAATAATAATTCAAAATAAAAACATAATATCAAAGATTATGCATTACTAATAAATTATTTGGAAATAAATAAATTGTTGAATGCTTACATTTTTAAGAAATAAACTGATTCAGCATCAAAATTTCCAATTTATTCTGATTTGCTCATAAGGAATGGCATTTATTCTTCACTTCACTTTTGCTGACATTTTTGCTGTGCAATTGTGGGAAATTGTTTACAATATTGTCACGAACTCCCCGTTATGATCTCCGCACTTCTGTGTTGTTTCTATGTTCATTAATTCGTGTAACCATGTGCTTTGTGTTTACGTTTTCACGTCTCTGTTTTCATTCTGGTCACGCCAAATCTGGTCGTAGGGGCCGATTGGCGCTTTACGTTTAGGCTCGCTCTAATTTAAAGATGTTTTGCAATGAAACTCATCTTTCAACCTCTGAAACAAAGTGTTTGCTTGTAGTGCGATCAGCGATGATTAGTACACACAGTATATGTAGTGACCCACAAGCATTCGGTTCCACAAAGTGAGAATCTGGCATTTAACACGTTTTGGAAACAAACTCATCAAATAAAGTTTAGCTGCTTGCAGCAGCTTTAAGTTTTTATGATGAATATTATTATTATTATTGTTGGTGTTGTTGTTATTGTTATTATTAATATAAAGTATTTGTATTTATACATGATTTTTTAGGTTTTGGAGCAGATAATCAATGTGGGGAAATCCTTCCTTGAGCTCCGCAATGCTGGACATATTCTGTTTCAGGACTGGGAAATGACGGCCTACTGCCAACAAACACATGATATTAAAATTTGGGTGAAATTTGGTATTACGAATGTGGAGATCAAAGGTTACAGACCTCTGCTCGATGAGTTGAAAGGACTGTGTGAGAGCATGAGAGGTTGTCTCTCTGAATGGATAAAGTACACAGAGCAGAAAAGGAACACATACTATAACTTGAATCATTTCACAGCTAAACAGCTGGAGTATCTGTGTTGCTCTGTGGCCGAATTACGGAAAGGAGAGAAAATGAGCCCCAGTCTCCTCAACATGCTGTCCATCATGAAAGACAACATTGAAGAAAGTGATGTGCGAAATGCACTCACCAAAGCACTCCAAACCCCAGTTGAAAGTGGTGGATCACAAGCATCGCTTGAGCTCAGGAAGTTCCTTAATGATTATCCAGATATGATAGAATATTTTATTGATACTGGATTTACAGAGGAAGAGATCAAAGCAGCAATAATGCATTGTGAAGAAGACAAGCAAGCACATGGAGACTATGGAGACTCAGAGGGCACAGAGGAGTATCGAGACATTGTGATGGAATGCATTGACCAATATCAAAACGACGAAGCATGGGTCCAGGAATGGTGTGGGAAATATGAAAAGAGAAGGGATAGTGTGCTTAAAAACCAAGTCAAATTTAAAGGGGGTGTCGCAACAGATGAAGTGTCTTTTTCAATGACCGAGGACCAGATTGCAGCAGCGTTTGAAAACTTGGACAATTCTGATGAGAAGATTATAATGCTTTGGAAGACGTACCACAGCAAGCTTTCAGGGCTCGTCTCAGACAAGTTTGTGGACTTGGATGTACTGGGGGAAACCATGAACCATCTTGTCAAATCTGCAGAAGTGACTGTAAAAAGAGAACTGCCATTAATTTTGGAAGGGGGCAAACCCATTCTGATTTCCTGTAAAGATGTTGAAATGCTTCCACTTTGTTTATCGCTGTACAACGATGATGAACAGCCTTTGCCGACTTTTGATGAAATTCTGGTCTGCACCCCCGAGACGACTGCGGAGGAGGTGGAACTGATCATCAGGAGAGCTGTACAGCCTGGCAGCACACATGAGAATATCTACTGCTTACTGAACGCAGACAAACTGAACCATGATGTGTCCAGAAAATTTGAATCCATTTTCTACAAAAAAACACAGGAGGCACATGTCCAAGGAGGCACGTGTAAGAGCGGTTACAGATTTATTATTTTCTGTGACTTGAAGGCACATCACAGTTATGTTGCTACTGCTTTTGACATGTTTAAAAGGACGTTCCCCGAGAACCCAAATAGAAATGAGGAAATTAAGCAATACCTCCTGCACAAGCATCAAACACCATCTGAAGCTGAAACTGGATTTACAAAATTACACCAACCTGACCGATTTCAGCTGAAAACCAAACTCATTTTCTCAGAACATGCTAGCATGGGTAAGAACTCATCCCCACTTGGCTTAGGCATCCACAACGATTTCTTTAGCCATCTAATTGGCTGTAAGAAGCTGTAATGTTAAAAGAACTTTTATATAATAAAACAAAGTGCTTAGTGAGCCACTACCAAATTGTTCATGAACAAAAACATGTTAAAGCCAATAACTGGAAACAATAAAAAATATCTGAACTTTAGTGCAAAAGCATTTATGTAATATAGTTTATAAAGTGTATATAATAACACTTGCATGATACAGTTTATTTAAATGTTTTGTGTTTAAAAAAAACCTTATATTTAATGCACTGTTGTTTCTTCATTGTTCAACAACAGGAAAATCACTGTATGTAAAAAATCTGGTCAAAGTGTCCGAAGAAAACCTTACAAGTGCAGGATTTACTCATAAAACAATACGGATAAGTGAGTCACAGCTGAGGACTGAAGACATTGCCTCTCAGCTGCGGCAGTATGAGGACAAACCCTTGGACAAAGTCCCGAGACTCTTTCACTTTGACATTCCTCCTGTGGTTAGTATTTTTTACTTTACGATATGTGCACAGTGTAACAGACTTCATGCAACTTGGATTATGTAATCTGATTACAAAAGTCAAAAACAGAAAGATACTTTTAAAAGTATGCATAATTAGATTAGTTAAATT
>JAOUQW010000026.1:13870550-13881259 GCA_028565825.1 Olivaichthys viedmensis
CTTGGTGTGCACATCACGGATGACCTCACCTGGACCCTCAACACCACCAGCTTAGCCAAGAAAGCCCAGCAGCGTCTCAATTACTAACTGAACCGGTTCAGTGTGAGGGTTCAGTTAGTAATTAACTGCAGTGTTATGTTGTATTTCATGTTGTCCTCTATGACAATGTAAAGCCGTAATCAGATACGGTGATGTACTGAAAACTGTCATACTGGGTTGGGCTGCTATCATACACTGACTTTATCATCCCGTTCCAGCACTAATTTGCATAAATTCTGTGTTTAGGTGACTAAAGGACTGTACACGTTCCTGCTGCAACTGTTTGTGCTGAGATGTTTTCAGAGTCCTGATGGTATCATATGGAGATGCAATGAATCCCACATCTACTTGGTGGAATACACAAAAAGAAAACACAGGAAATGTGATCGGCACAGCTCCGAGGTGAGTGTCATACTATTTTATGTTATGTATTAGCAGTGGTAGCTCGGTTAAGGGTCTGTCCTAGTGACGACAAAGGTTGTGAGTTCCAAAACTGCCAGAATGCAGCTGCTGGCTCTGTGCTTGGACTAGATTCTGCTTTACTTTTTAACAAAAGTTGAAGAAGTAGCATGGCTGCTTGTACTGCAGCTTTATATAAGGTAGAAAAACATATAATAAATTAACTACAATTTAACAATTGAGAGTCTTTTTTAAAGATTGGTTAATTGTTAAAATAATTCTACATTGATCAGGAATGGGAGGCAACTAAAAAAATTCACTGTATTTTTTTTTTCCTTAGGATGAATGTTAAAGCCAAATGAGATTAAAAAAACATCAAAAAGGTTTATTGCTTTAAGGTTTATTTGTCAATATGGCTAATTGTACTATATTAATTTTATCATGATTATGATGATATGAGCTTTGCACTTCAGCATTATGTCTGTCTTTGGCAAACATGGATTTTAGGAGAAATATTAACAAAATGACATATAATCCATCAGAGTAAAATACTAGTCAGACAAGATTATATAAAAAAAAAAACCCACACATGTCTGTTTGTCACGCTACAGCGGACAGGTGGACGCAAGTACAGTCTCAAAGCCAAGCAAACAGACAAATCAAAAGGGCTAGGCGATAGGCAAAAATGAGGGACAGGCAGATAGCGTGAACAAGAAACTAACAGGAGTCAAACCGGTAGTATAGATTGTTTAAGATAAAGACTTGGTAATGTCACAGGCACAATGCTGGAGCAAGACTTCACAATGAGTGTGTGTGTGTGTGTGTGGGCTGAGCATATAAAGGGAGCAGGTGATTGTACACAGGTGTGTGTGATTAGAAGTCTGGTGACTGTGAATGGGGTACCGGTCATGTGACTGATCAGGTAACGGGGCTGGAAGCTCATGAAAAATGGAGTTTGTGGCAGGTGCAGATTTGACACTGTTAAGCAATGTTACCAGGGGATGTATGTAATGTTTATGACCAATTCGCATGGGATGAGAGATGGCATTGTCTACCCCATGTACGCATTGTCGTCACACCAAAAAAGCTCCACCTATCATATGTAGCTTACTTGTAAATCTATACAGGCGAATTTCTGGTTAAATGCCACATTTACAAACCACACTGTAATCCTGAATGGAGACGTCTCACATCTTCAATGCAAACTAATTGCTTTGACCTTTATTGTAACTGCTTGCTGTGGGGTTTGTGTACATGCAAGTTGAGCTTGATCATTAGTAGGTTACATGCCCATAATATTCTGCATTTAAAACACTTCCAATACTTGGTTTCAGCTTGGTTTGGGTGGTAGACAATATGAAAGAGCGAGTGCTTCCTGGAATGTCTCCATACAAAAAACTTTTTTCTTACAGGATATGATAGAATCTTTATCAACATGTCAATTTGCACAGAATATATATTACTTGGGGTTATCTCTACACGCCATTGTATACAAGGTAAAAGAAGACGTAATCTTTCCAGACATGGGAACGCGCAGTTCTTTAAAAAATATTGACATAACTGATTTGGATGGAGTTAAAATCACAGAGCTGCTCCGGTAATAATTACATTAGCCTACCTCCCCATGTAAAACTAATCCTGTCTGAATAGGGTTTAAGCGTATCTGTTTCTAACAATGGAGATATATTGTAAATAATGATTAATCATTGAAACTAATTATTGATTGTTATATAATTATATATCATTGTATACATATAACTATTCAAAATTTACATAAATATGCCAAGATGCATGAAATTAAACATATTTTTTTGTATGTATGCTGGTTAGTGTATTTATATATGGCATTCTGCTGCCAGCTCTGTTGTCAGAAGCCGTTTATTTATGAAAGAAATCATTGCACATCGACATGACCAGTTAACTAATTTATAAATACAGCTGAGTTCTCAAAATGTGTATTACACACACCTGATGGAACTCTGACCTGGTTTTACACAGTATGGTTATGTATACTATTTGAACTAACTTAATGTATTTAGGTTTTCTGTGAAAATAATTTGCAAAACTATTTTTCACTCTCAGATTTCATCTCAAATAGAGGACACATTTTTGGAAATGTTCCCAACCGTTAAGTGCCTGTCACCTGAGGAAACCATGACACATCTACAGCAGAAAACACCATACGACAAAGAGTTCCAGCTAATGGATGATTCAGAATTTCGTAGTGAAGCCTTTCAGCGCACATACCAGTATTTTAAAACATACAGACTGAAACAAGACCACCTTGAGAGTTTCTCTTTCACTCCTGGATCTGCTGAAGATTCACCCAGGGAATGGTTGGAGTGTCTTCTGCAGTTCTGTGACATTAAAAATCCTTCTTGGGGGGAACTGAGGAATTTCACACACTTTCTAAACAGCCAGTTAAAGAAATGTGAACAATCAATATTCTGTGACAAAGCTTTTAAAGATGATCTGACTGGCTTTAAAAAATTTGTTGTGAAATTCATGATCACAATGTCCAAGGATTTCTCGATGCGATCCCTAAGAACATCTGATGACAGTGATGAGACAGAGCAAGATGCAGCAGCAGAAGACACAGTTCTCAGAGAGTTTCAGCTCAGAAGACGATGGGAACAACAGGCTCATCCTTACATCTTGTTCAATGCTGATAATCAGTCCATGACATTTTTAGGATTCCACATTCAAAATTTAGACGCAATTGATGCTCGAACTAAGGTAACAGTGGAAAAGAACATTATTGATAGGAGACTTTTTAACCAGTTAAAGGCTCAAGGAGTGCCATTTAACATTGACTTTGAGCAACTGAACCGTGGATGCCAGCTGGATATTATAGGCAGAGTCCTTGGAGTTAACAGTGTGAAAGACCCAGATGATACATATCAGTTGACGTTAGATAATGTGATGAAAATCCTTGCCATTCATCTGCGATTTGAGTCTGACATTCCTGTGATTATCATGGGAGAAACAGGATGTGGAAAGACTCGGCTTGTGCAGTTCATGTGTGATCTGCTGAAATCAGGCAAGCAGAGACAAAATCTGATTGTGGTGCGAGTGCATGGAGGTACAACATCAGAGGTTATTTACAAGAAAGTGAAGAATGCAATTGAGATTTCAAAAGAGAATGAAGTTCATAATTTGGATACAGTGCTGTTTTTTGATGAAGCTAATACAACAGAGGCTGTAAATGCAATCAAAGAGGTGATCTGTGACAAGTCTGTCAATGGAGAAAGAATTGATGCCCCTCGCCTTAAGGTCATTGCAGCATGCAATCCCTACAGGAAGCACACAAAGGAAGCCATAGAGCAACTGGAACGAGCTGGATTGGGATACAGAGTCCGATGTGAGAACACAGAGGAGAAACTTGGGCAGATACCAATGCGTCAGTTGGTCTACAGAGTTCAGCCTTTACCACCAAGTCTCACACCTCTGGTTTGGGATTTTGGAAAGTTAAATGAGCACACACAGGAGCTCTACATCGCACGGATGGTAAAGACATTCTTTTACAAAGAAAACCTTCCCAATGTGCATCAGCCTTTGTTTACAAAGGTAATCTCTGTCTCTCAGAAGCATATGGCAGAGTTAACTGATGAATGCAGGATGGTCAGTCTCAGAGACATAGAACGGTGCCTGAAAACAGTCTTGTGGTTCTATCAGCAAAGGCAGAAATTATTTCCTGAAATTGACAGAATTAGAGGAAAGAAAGGAAGCGTTGATGATCTGGTTCAGTCTCTCATTCTTGCAGTCGGAGTCTGCTACTTGGCATCACTGGAGAATCGAGACGAATACTTAGAATGGATTTCGGTACCTTTCTCTTTGTCCTGCAGGGACATTCAGACAGAGATTGAGCTTTGCAAAAAAGCATTCATCCTAAATGTTGACTGTCCAACTTCTGTGGCAAAAAATGAAGCTCTAAAGGAAAATGTTTTCATGATGGTTGTATGCATGAACTTAAGAATCCCTTTGTTCCTGGTTGGAAAACCTGGAAGCTCAAAATCTTTGTCCAAGACAATCGCTGCTCATGCAATGCAGGGTAAGGCCTCCCCAAAAGACCTTTTTAAAGGATACAAGCAGGCACAGCTGGCCTCTTTTCAGTGCAGTCCGCACTCATCTCCTGAGGGCATCATCTCAATATTTAGGCAATGTGCACAGTTCCAGAAAGGCAAAAACTTGAAGGAATATGTCTCTGTTGTGGTCCTTGATGAAATTGGATTAGCAGAAGATTCTCCAAAAATGCCACTAAAAACATTACATCCCCTACTGGAATTTGGATGTATTGATGACGAAAATACTGATGACTTCAAAAAAGTTGGATTTATTGGAATTTCTAACTGGTCATTAGATCCGGCAAAGATGAATCGTGGCATTTTGGTTCTGAGAACATCTCCTATGACAGAGGAGCTGGAAAACACAGCTCGTGACATTTGTTCAAGCGCTGAAGAACCCATCAAAACAGAGATTAAGTTTTTGATTCCCATGCTTACTACGTTCTACTTAAGAGTGCTTAAGGAACAGACCAGTGAATTCTTTGGACTCAGGGACTTCTACAGCCTTGTAAAGCTGATTATGTCTTACGCGATAGAAGCAAATGGACGGCCATCAGATGAAGCTCTAACAAGGGCTGTGCAAAGGAATTTTGAAGGTTTGAATTCTGTTCCTGTTCTGGAAATATTCTGGGATGTTTATAAACAGAGAGCAAAGAAATGTCATACAATTTCACTGCTGAGAGAAAACCTGGACATAGGGACTTCAGGGTTTACATCCAGGTACCTTCTACTGCCAACAACCAATCATGCTGCTTTTCATATTTTGAAATCCCAGAACATCATTGACAAGAGCAATGTTGAAGTCATCTTTGGATCAGGATTCCCACATGATGAAGAATACTCTCAGGTTTGCCGCACAGTAAACAGAGTTAAGACATGCATGGAGACAGGAAGGTCAGTTGTCCTGCTAAATATTCAGAGCCTTTATGAGAGTCTCTATGATGCTCTGAATCAGTGCTATGTGAAATTAGGAGGGAGTTACTATGTTGATCTGGGGCTTGGATCTCATCGAGTCAAATGCCGAGTCAAAGATGAATTTCGACTAATTGTCATTGAAGAAAAGAGCACAGTGTATGAGCAATTTCCTACACCCCTGCTGAATCGTCTGGAAAAACACTGCTTGGAGATTAGTAGTATCCTCCCGGACCATGCTAAACAGATGCAGGCTGAATTGGAGGACTGGCTAAACTCATTTGTGACACATGATTCAACTGAAATTGACCAATCAACCATCTCCAAGAAAAAATATGACACCATAGTCGGCTACACAGAAGACACATGTGCATCAGTACTTTTACAGTGCTGTCCACAAATAGCGTCCCAGGAACTGGATCATAATGAGAGCGAGCAAGTTCTAGAAAAGGCCCAGGAAAGGCTTCTTCAGTGTGCAACTCCAGATTCTGTGTTAAGAGCAACAAAATACATGGAGGAAAATTCTGAGAAGTTTCTAGATGTGTATTTTGCAAAGCAGCCGCATTGCAACTTGATAGAGGCTCTAAAAAAGTACAGAGAGGCTGAGCCTGACGGAACTTGTCTTGAGGTATGTTTAATACATATGTGTTTGTCACCATATGTTATATGTTATATTAATAATCCATCTTAATTTAAGTCTTTGTTTTTCAATTTAAAACAGATATCCACATATTCACGACTGCTCAATAAAAGAGATGTGGAGGAAATCAATAAGGAGCTTGACCTTCAAGAGAACCAATCCTGTCTGTTCCTACTTAATGAATTTTACACAGAGCAGTCTTTTTCTCAAACAGTGAGGTAATGAGGTTATTGGGTATTGAAACATGTTTTATCATAAACAGTTTTTTTATGAACAAATTCAACAGTACTGTTATATAAGATAAACTGTAGACTCGGTAGTACTTGCCAATGTTGTAACAAATGTCGTGTGATCAAATTATGTTTCTTCTAGTGAATTTCTCAGCTTTGATGAAGGAGCACGCAAACTGCTGTTACTGCAGTCATACTTTGATGATCCAAAACAAAGTCAGCGACTTCTCTTCTGTGTGAGGTAAAAACTTAATTTATAAATATATGCGTTGTTCTGATTGAAAGTGTGTAGCCATTGGACGGGTTTTGCCAATATCTCAGTTGGCTGAGATATGAAAGGCAAGAATTTAACCTGAAAAGGTGATTTTGCTGGAATTAAATACACCAATGTTTATAAGCAGAGTTAGAAACAACCTAAAATTTCCACTTAAAAAAAAAAAGTAGTGATATCACTAATTAGTTATGATGATAATGCTTCATTGCTTTTGGGAAGGTATTTATTATCATTACTGAATTTTACTAATTATTACAGTTTTAATTTATACTATAATACATTATTACAGTAACAATCCAGTAAGCTTATGTTCTTTCATAAATTTGTGAAGATTTAACAAACGCAGGTTTTGTACAACAGTGTGACAACCAAACAGAAGGGCTAGGCAGAATGCGGAAGTCGTTAGGCAGGTTAAGGTCAGGCGATCGGCGAACAGAATCAAGAGGGCTAAGACGGAATCGGAAATGATGGTAATCAGTCAGAACCAGGATAATTCAAAATAAATTAAATGGGTCTTTGCCAATGTTGGAAAATTAGCCACATTAATTATTTATTTCTCAATTATTCTCAGTTATCTTTAATAATTACACATGGTCTGTTTACAAAGTTCGTCTAAAAGCTTCCTGTCTTTCAAATGTGTGTGATTTTCAGACACAGCATTACACGGATCAAAAGTTCATTAACAGGTGGAACTGCCTTTGACGTTGTTCTTCTTACACGACTGCCGCGGATTTCAGGAGGCTGTGGATATATTGCTACATTTGGAGGTTATTTTTGCTTTATAAATTGAATTGAACTGTTTAGAGAGAAATTCTATATAAAAACATAATGAACATGTCACATCACAAATGGCATGTGAATGATGAGTTTAGCTAGAATGTGGTTGAGAATAAACACATTTTGTATAATATGCATGACACTTAATATTTTCTAATGACTCCCTTTTCTGTAACTGAAGGTTTCAAATAAAATAATGTGTACATACAGTGATTTGTTGGCATTTACAATTTCTATCAGGATAAATGACACTTAATTATGTTAATTATACTAATTTATTATGAAAACCCTCTGCTATGCTCACTCAAACCTGTTTATCACAATAACCAGCCGATCCTTTTACTTACACGCATTTGGCATTTTGTAAATAATTGTATTGGTATTTGAATCATGAACCATAACCTAGTGGATGTTGTAAACAGATGGCAACTCTTTAATTACTGTTTGTTTTGTGGTAGTTATCAAGACACAACAATATTGGTATTCTTTCCCATAAAAAGGAATACAAAATTTCTAGTTAGTGCAAAAGGGGACGCTATGACATTTTAAGGTTTAAGAAGTTCAAATTATGGTGATTTGAAGTTGATTCAAGTAATTTGCTCCAAACATGTCAGAATAGAGGCTCTAAACAAGACTTACGATATCACAAGACTGTCACATTGCAACTACACAAATCAACGCTAAACAATTTTAAGGCTGAAACTTACTGACCACAATCACATATTTGGCTCTTTGAGAGAGAATGAATACCAAATCGAAAGGGATAGGATAGGTATAGGAGAAAAGAAACATTTGTAGCAATGGATGGAAATAATAAGTAGGATTAAAGGTCATGGCACAGCATCCTCCTGATATCTCAAAAGGCAGTGTCATTCACAGCCCCTCTCAAAGAAGTTTTCTATTTTATTTCGTGCTTAATGACATAGATCAAAAGTTAATAATCAGAAGTTACACATGCAATACACGTAATTTATGTAGAAGGGGATCTTTTATGCATTCACCTTCATCTAATGAAAAACTTTGTTTTTAGATGGCTGGATTTCACTACACTTGGATGAACTTATTCCAACTCCAGGATTTCCAGGTGATATTTATGAGCTACAGCGCATGACTGTCTCAGAGATTCTCACAAAAAGTTCCTCCTCTGCTAAAGGTAATATTAACATTAAGTTGCAGCCAATGTATTCTAATTTTAATTCCTTTTGTACACTTCTAGACTGGATAATAACAATAATATTTGAGTGATATCAATGACATAAATTGCAGCAAAATGTCATTTCGTACAGTATTCACATCTTGGTAATAATATTGTTTAAGTAATTATTTTGCATGTTTACAGAGGATCATGTCACAGGAAGTCCTGAAATCACATTTCCCAAAGAAAAGGTAAGATTTGTGTGTGTGTGTGTGTGTGTGTGTGTGTTTCTGTGTGTGTGTGTTTGTATATATGCCCTTTTATATGTCCAGAATGGATATATACCACAACCATCTGAGATAATCTACAGGCTCGTCCACTATAGCCTCATTCAGCCTCCGGAAGACATTGCAGATGCAGAGGGACCCGTCAGGCTTCGGTACCATGACTGTGGGGCTGGATCACGAGCCATGATGACTCCCACTGGGGTTTTGATTATGTACAATGGTGGTTTGGCCGTGAAAGTGAAATCATCTTGGAACTGATCTCTAGTAGTTCTCATTGTTGGGGTGTGAGATCAGGGCCCAGTTCTACCCTCTGTCCTAAGCAAGCCAACCACAGTTTGGCCGTTATTTATCAGGAAATACTCATAGGGGAGAGGCTGGCATGATGAGCATTCTCCTTCCACCACTAGCACCTGTGTCCAAAAGTGCTTAAAGTGGTTGGCTGTCTGTTATCACACAAACACCCCTTCTGCATGGCTCTATTGGAATAAATTATACTCAGGGTTCGTAGAGTAGGGCCTCTCACCTTCAGGGTCAGCCTATTCCCCCTCGTTGTACTTAGCTAGGGTCCCTCATCAGGGGTGTGGCGTGTGGAAAGTGGTACAGCGGTTTGATATCCTCCGGCATCGTCTCATGTTTAGTGTCTTCAGCAGCAGGCCATCAAACTCTGGGAGTTGTGTTTTAGGAGCTTTGGGGTTACCACCACAGGCTGCTTGACCCCTCAGCGCTAAATAGTACTGCAGGTAGATGGCTGGTGTCCCCATGCACACACACTAACCCACAGTCCATAGCGTGGTGGGTAGTACTGATGAATGTGCTAGTATGACGCCACTGCCCATGTCTGCCAGAGCTGTCTGTGGTGCTGGCGTGGATTTGTCAGCTTCCTAGGGTGCAGTGGTATCCTTAAGAGACGTTAAAAAAAAATTAACATATATAAAATCCTCATTTTCCATTGCAGGATGTCTTGGTTGACACCCTCTTGCTGATGAAGAAGTCTTTACAAAAGGGCATTTTGCTGCTGCGTGACAAAGCTGATAACACTGAGAGAGCAACAAAACGTGTAAAAATTCTCCATGGGCTGCTGCACAACAAATATCCTGGTGAGATGACTACAGTGTGTCTGTATAAACATACTGAAAGCTAGGAGTGATTATCTGAACAAGTCTCCTTTAAACAATATTACTTTACAGAATAATTGAAATTTTGCACTGCTACTACAGTGTTAGATGGCGTTTAATGTTGCCTCTTTAAAAATAAGAAGTTGTAAGCAGATACCATGATGTACTAAAAAACGTCATATTGGGTTGTACCAAATTTTTATATCGTTCAAGCCATACTTAAACACTTGGACCCCTATTTACTGCAGTATATGTAATATTTTGTTATTACATATGGTGACTAATTGTGCTCATTTATGAATTTGTTCTCAACAGTATCTGATGCTTTCATTAAATCACTGGAGAGAAGAATCGTCAGTCTTCTTTCAGCCCAGGAGAAAAAGAAGGGCGGAGAGAACTGGGTTGTTGCTCAGGCTCTTTCTGATCGCTTTGTTGCTGAAGGCGGCTCATTTAGGTAAATAAACTTCTTTTTTTTTTAAATTAATCACTACTCTACATTTATTACTGAAGTAAAAGTAAAATGCTCTTCGGGAGTTATTGTACTAGTTAAATCTTTATAGTCCACATGCTTTGTGTAAGTGACCCAAACAGGTGGTTTTACTGAATTTGAAATCACACCACATTGTTGCAAAGACAAGGTCATATCAAATGTCACAGTAAGTGAAGTTATCCAGATTAATCCTTTCAGTGACCCTAAAATTAACTGTACTATGCTCAGGAAGCTGTTTTATTGATTGTTTAATTTATTTATGTCTGTAATTGCTTCGTTGAAATGATTTGTCTTATGAAAGATAAATCTATTTTTTAAAACTGGGATGTACTATCATGTGTTAGATT
>JAOUQW010000026.1:13888175-13901166 GCA_028565825.1 Olivaichthys viedmensis
TTGAGCCACGTCTCCGTAAAAACAAAAACACAGCAGTCCCTGAGTTCACGCTGGGTAGTTAGCTGAAGCCTGAGGTAGTCCAGTTTATTGTCAAGAGAGCGGACGTTGGAGAGAAGGACAGATGGTAAGACTATCTAAACATAAACAAGGTTTAGAAACATAAACAAGGCAAGAACACTGGAAGTGCCGTAAACGCAAGCTCATTGGAAGGAGCCAGGCTTCACAATGAAAGTCCATGGTCGAGGATTTTATATACATATATATATATTATCGTGATAGTAGACAGGCGTCAGTAATCAGGGGAGGCGGGGCGCTGTCCACGTGGTCGGGGGATGGACTATCCTGACAATGACAATGAAACTCCACCTTCATCAACGGATCCAGGACATCCCCGGCAGAGACCCAACATCTCCCTTACTCCTTACCATACTCCTACCAATCCACAAGGTACTGGAGCTGTTCCCCCTGCGTGTGTTTAGGAGGGTCCTCATGGCGAACGCGGGAACTTGTCCACTATGAAGGCGGGAGATGGTGTTTCCAGGGGTTCAGCTTCTGCAAGGGGACCAGGAACTACAGACCTGAGAAGAGAGACATGGAAAGACCGTGAGATCTTGAAGTAAGGAGGTAACAAATGATGCCGTTCTCTCAAAATGTTGTTGAGAAGGACATGAGCTGGTCCAGATAGAGGGAGTCATGCAGGGGAGCTTGGTTTGCATCGTACTGTTTGAGTCCATGGCGGTAGGTGGTGATGAGAGCTTGTTCCGTGGCGAGGGTGCGGAGCTGTAGGGCATAGTCGGCTGCTAGTTACTTTCCTTGGTTGAGACAAAGGAGTAGCTTGCCTGACTCCCTTCCCTCCGTGGGGTAGTCAGACATGGCCCGAATAAGGCCACGGTGGCCCATTCTCTGGCTTTCCCTGTGATCAATGACACTATAAAGTCTGTCTTAGTGGAATCATTAGGGAAACTGGATGGATTATGGGTAATATGTAGGGTAAGGTTGCCTGCTGTGCTGGAGATCTGGTGTTGTTGTTGTTGTTGTTGTTGTTGCTCAAGGCTGACTGCTCTCGTTGTCTGGGCTTGCCCATCCTCCACAGGATGTCTTACGGGTAACAGGACAGACCAAGGATTGTGTGGACGCTAGTGTAAGAGGATTCATTAAACCCAACACAATAAGAAAGAGAACGGAATTCAGAAGTACTATAAACAATAGCGAAACTAAACAATTATCAAACAGAAAACTTAGATAATAAACTAGATGATAATTAAGAAACGAAGACAAGAGAACACATGAAAAACTAAATGATAACCATAAACAACAACATAAACTATCGGGAGAACCCGGAAGTAACTAGGTCTTAGCCATAGGAATTAGCATAGCATAGAGCTAACATGAACTTGAACAATAGAGGTAAGTATCAAAGGCATAGAATAGACAAGGCAAGACACTAGGCATAACAAGAAGAATCCTCAGATTCTCAGCGCTATTAAATATCCCGTTTTCTTTTACGTACACTTAGAGATGGCTTAGTGGTAATAATCATAGGCATATTTCTTTAAGCAATTGCAAAAGAAAAATGTTTCATTTTATGAACAATAATCATTGTTTGCACTGTTTAATAGATCTAGATCTGTTTAATAGAAAGTTTTGTAAGAGTATTTGTATACATATGTACTTACTTGATCATATGCACTTCAACAAGGTCCATCCATTAGGCCTGCTAAGGAGTACTTGGAGAAATTTGAAGAGTTACTACCACTGGCTTGGATTAACAGCAACACAAAAGACCGTGAGCTGTTTTCCGTGTTTTCTGAAGATCTTGTTAACATCTCCATGCCATCTTATCCGCATGAGCTAAATAAGGTAAGATAAAATTAAACCTCTACCAGCTAAACTTACCTTTTTTGGTAAATAATGAAATAATTAGCTTCTCTAGTTGCCTAACAAATCTGGGGCATTAAAAAAAAAAGATGTTACCTGAGCAGCAATTTGAAAATGATGTGGTGGCTGAACTTGTCTCAGAGGAAACCTGTTAGTTTTCACCTTTCCAGATTGGCAGCTTTGCTGTGATTTTTGCACCTATATTTAAAAATTTTAATATTTTAGAGGGGTATTCAGGTTCTAAATAATTTCTTGGACCATAAGAAACACAATTTTAAGGTTCTAAAGGTCCTATTTTGTCACTGTAATCAATTATAGTAATGGTAATAATGTTTAAATGTACATTGGCCTTATTTGCTGCATTGTAGCTATAGCCATAGCAGCCAGGACAGGCAGATATTTTAACATCCTTTTGAGTTTATTTCACAAATGTGAGGATGAATGTGTGCTTGTTCTGTCCTACAGTCTTTTTCAGACACACTCACTAGACTCACGCCACGTCTCTATCGAGATTTAACAGGAAATGAGCCTGACAGCGTCCCTCTACCCTGGCTGTATGTTGCTAATGAATACATGCACGACAACCATCAACTCTTCTACAGTTTATTCCTCCAAAATGAGGACGTGGTCACTACAGGGGAGGCAACTGAGGTGAGATTGATTGTTATAATAGAACATTTTTATTTCTGTCATTTAGAAATTACACGTTGCCAACAGTATAACCAATACATTTTTTTTTTACATTTTTTGTTCATTATTTTTAAGGCACTGAGACAAGTACTTCAGTGCCTTCAGCCAAAAGAAAGTCTGCTGAAAGACTTTGCCAGCTGCCGGGACTGGCTGAAGAGAGTGAAGTCGTTGTCTGTGACTGTTGACTTGATCCTTTCAGAGGACTCTCTGGTGACGCGGCATGCTGAAAATGCATCAATGCTAATCACAGATATCAGGTATACTCTGCAAAAGCAGTCAGTACTAGAAGACAAATGTATGACACTTAAGATATTTTACTTACAGGAAAAGTATAGTCTCTCCATTCACCACCTATTTGATATTCACAAAATGGTGTAAGCCATGAAATGTAGGTTTGTTTTGATAGATTGCCAAGGTTAATTTAAGATCCTGCCCAAATATTAAATATTAAATGATTGTTAGTAATATTTACACTAGGTTAGCAATGATATGATAATATAATGGTAGGATAAATAGACAACTTAACATAGTACATCTCAGTATTTGCTTACACCTTCCTATTTTTAAAGAGAAGACATTAAACCCCATATAACAGTGTCAGTGTGAGGGTTCAGTTATTGGGTAAAAGGGAAACTGCTAGAATATTGTTTAAAGTGGAATCACTGTGAACCTTCAGTGAACACCATTTTTCTAATTTTCACCTCTTTAAAAAGTAAAAGGCCCTGTTGTTAAAAATATTGTAGCATATCTCAAGCAACGCATTGTACTTGGAAATAGCGAACAAATGTTTGTTTGTTTTTGGAGAGGAACACTCTCATTATGTCAGTCGCAGAATACTAAACAAGTTTATGGCAACAAAAAGCAAGTTAACTGAAACATGTATCATATTTCAGACTTTTCTGGCAAAGTACCTGGATTATCTACCTTCTGATGGATCACCTCCTACAAAACGAGTCAGAAATGGAAAAAAAACTGCTTACCATTCTCGTGAGAAACCTTATATATGCATGGAAGGTATAACAGATTTATTCTTCATCCTTTTCCAGTTCAATAAGTCATTATTAATAACAAATTCTCTTCCTGTAAATAACGCATGCTGTTTTATCTGTACAGAAACTACATGTAGAAGAAGGAAAACAGATGGAGTATGTGATTGAACAGGTCACAGGGACACTGACTAAATGTAGCAAAAATGCTTGTAATGTGTTCAAGTGAGTCAGTTGAATGAGAACAACACACACAGACATTATAGTTAATGAACCTTTAACTAACATTAACTAACCATGAACTTCAGCATTAATATCGCATTAGTCATGTACCAAAGTAAATGAACACATGTATGAATTGATATTTCTTTAAATGGTGAATAAACACACCTGCATTAACTAATGGTTATTGTAACCAGGGCTTAAAATAAGTCCACATAAATCAGCATAAAATAAATTAATGCTGATAATCAGGCCAGTGGGTGTAAATATTGGAACCCACCATTCATTAACCAGCACAAACAGATTAATTAGGGCATTAGTTCATATTGGTTGTTGTGGACTTGGTTTTACTCATAGATGGACTGAACATTGGTTAATGCAGGTGTTAATTATTTGACTTATTTGGTTCATTATTTAAAAATAAAAAAAACATCAATGAATACAAGCGTTGATTACTTTGTTAACATCACTTATGGTTTATTAATGCTAAAGTTTATGGTTTGTTAATGTTAACTAAAGCAGTAAATAGTGTTAGTTTAGTGTAGCTAAAGAAAAATCTTTGTATTTTTATGTTGGAGACTATAGTGTGAGTAATAGGAGTTTTTAATTAACAAACTAATATGTGCTAAAAACATTTCTTACATTCACCATTAAATGTTACTGTATTACCAATATTATACAAATACAGTTGATTCAAAGTTAAGCAAATGCAATACATTTGTTTTTCTCTTGCACCATCAGAGTCGTGTGCGGCTACTGTGATAAGGAATTCACAGAGGACGACACAGCTGAAGTCCAATGTGGACACATGTTCCATATATCTTGTTTGGAGCACCACAATGACATGCACTGCAGGAAATGCAAAAAGGAGATAAATCAAAATTACAAACCGTGTGGCGCTGTGGACAAGTAGGAAAATTCTGATTACAAGCTTATGTTATTTTATTTTGGTATGAAATTTTTTAGTAACTTATAAGTATGCATGATTGCATTTTTCTTTCTTTTCCTTTTCCCAGAGAAACCTTCCTAAAAGTGAACAGATTCAGAAGAAAGTGCAACTCGTTTTTTGTGGAGTTCATGTGGAACTTTGTCAGCAGCAAAGAGCAGCTAACTGACAAGGTTCTGAACATGCTCATGGACTACGTAAGATGTAGCCCATCTACAGAAGGTAATTCATTAATCGAGAGCATTATGGGAAATGTAGTCCGTTTACTGTGGGTCAATTCATCAGTATTTTATATACGTCCTGCTAAACTCAATAAAGACGTGAAACACACCGAGTTGAGAATGAATGTGGACTGCTGGTTGAATCATTAAAAGCCTTTTCATAAGGTTGTAGTAGACTATTGGTATAGAATATTATGCTACAAAATGAAAATCATTGTCAGAATATAAGATATTTGATACTAGAGGGCTACACACCACAGATCAGAGTAAAGTATATTAAAGTGCAAATGTGAATAAACATCTTTATCAAATGAAATCGTTTCTCATTCAGGGATATTAACATTTTAATATACATCATGGACTCCACTCTCTACTACTATTTAATCATTTTACTTATTTCTAATCCATAATTTATTTTTATATCTACCTCTACAGTAAGTGAGAAGTCCACATTGCAGCAGTATATGAACCCAGATCCTGCCGTCCAGTCTCTCATACTCAAGATCCTACTGAAATGCGGGTATAGTGTATATTTATTATCTTTAAATATTAAATAATGTTAATCTATCCAGTAGAATGATGACATGATTCTCATTTAATATGGTATGATAATCTTCCAACTTAGTGTCACAGTTTTTGATACATCACGGTATCTGCTAACAACTTCAATGTAGAAACACCACTTCTTTAAAAAGTAGGTTTTAAAAAATCTCTAGAACATTAAAAGTTACACACTGCATCTGTAAATTGTGCTCTATTAAGTCCTGTAGTTAAGGCTATATGCATGTATAACGTGAATACTGACTTCTAATGATGAATTTCGTGGACAGAGTGGACTACACCAATGGTTTTATTGCGATGTATATCTGTATCGTTATAGGATCATGATAACGTTGATACTATTTCATCACAGTATACTATTTTGCTGATATACTGTCACAGCCCTACTTGAGGCCTCAAATCCTTCCTCAAATTAAAAACTAAATCTGTTTTTCTGGACAGAATGGAGGAAACAGCGCCTCAGCTGCAGCGGTTCATTGAAGAAGCTCTGAAATCAAACGAGAGAAACATTGATGAAATCTACGTCATGGTGGTGCGCAGCATCGAGGTCCGTTATCAACTTTGCCTTTCTGATAATAACAGATTCATACATTTGGAATTCATGAACCAGAAGATGAATACATTTAGAGAAGAATAAAGGTTATTAGGAGCTTTGGTTCTTAATAAGCCGAAATTAATTCAATTGATTGTATTAAAAACCAATATAAGGGTTTTAAAATCAATCGTGAATAAAACACAGCCAATGGAGCGATGTGTCATACCCTCTCTCTTTCTGAATGCAACATTTTGAATGAGCTTCCACTTTTAGGTACGTCAGCACACAAAGCATTGAAAGTCTAAGTGAAAAAAGGTTAATTAAATGTTTATTACATTTACCTATTGAAATATCCTCCAGGATCACATCCACTTTTCCAGTCAAGGCTGTCTCATCAAGAAGGCAAAAGAGTGTCTCGACACCTGTGTGTTCAACGAGTCAGACCAGAACATGGTTTCTGAGGACCTACACACCATCGCAAAGCTGCGATTTGCCATCTCCGTCGCCTCTGACATGATCAGGAGTGTACTGTCTGAAGGTTATGAATGTTTACATAGTGCTCAGACTCTATAGATTTTCCTTTTTATTATTGTGATTTTTCTGTCCTAAAACACAGTGGAGAGCAAAAACCATAAGGCACAAAAGCAAAATTTGACAAGAAGGTGCAGTATCAGATGTAGTACTCAGCATTGGCTTGATGGTGGTGCAGTTTTTTATGTTCGGCCTGCTGAACTGTGAGTCTTACAGTCCAAATTCTTTTTCTATTAATTCTTTGGCTTAAGTCACACAACCATTTAGGACCATTTAGTTCTGCCCATTTGGATTTTGAGATTTTGCATATATGCAACACCTTTTTCAAAGTCCTCCTAGGTTGTTCATCTGAATCACACCAAAACTGTGAAATATTATCAAGGGACCCTGCAGGCAAAAAGTTATTAAAAGAATATTGATAGACCAAACCAATACTGCATAATGAATGCTGCAGACCATTGAAATATTAGGGCATCGCCCATGTGGAATAAATATAAAAAAGTATATGTTCTATATGAAAAAATAAGGCAGAACACAATTGTCACAGAGTAAGTTGTACGTTTATCTTCCGTTCACGTTATCCACCATATGCCGTCATCAACATTCGTCAAAGTTCACAACGAGCATGCGTATGCTCTTTCCTTAAACCTCAGGCATTCTTTGTCAAACTACTAACCATTCTTAACCTAAGTAACACAACACTATAGCTTGCATTCCCAATGTGCAATTTTATTTGATACAAACTTGATATAATTAATCAGGACACTCTGAGGACACTGACTAAATTTCCTGTGGATAAACAGTGCCGCTATCAGCCAATCAGATTTTAGCAGGAATTTGGTACACTGATAGGGGACAACCAAAAAACCTCCTCACCAACTTGGGTGTCTGCCACTCAAACTCTCAAGCGCCAACAAGAGGCCAAATTTGAGCTCACATTTCTGATCACACCTTCTGAATGGTATGTTGTAGGATCATGTTTAATTTTTTTCCCCTCTCTGAATCCTTGGGTCATGCCAAACTTCTGGCACATATTGATTTTAGTTGGGCACCATGACATCCTCCTTGCCATTTTGAATTTTACTAAAATCCTCCTTTTTTAAACTCCTCCTAGGCCTTTAATCTCAATCTCACCTAATTTTAGAAGTAGCATTTAGAAACTGGTGAACAGTTATTAAAATAATTTTGATTGGCTAAACTGTACAGCTGCTTTGGGCCAATATAAATAAAGGGCAATGCTATTATTAGGGCGATGCTCATTTTGATGCTATATTTTGTGAAAAGATTGTGGTTGTTGACTGGACTTGATTGGGATCTGATTGAGATTGTACATTTTTAGTAACACTTTCTATGAGGCCCATATCATAATGCTTTATGCTTTTAATGCTTATATATTTTTGGTAACAATGTTGTGTAAAAAGATTTAAAAACTCCAATAATGCCCCATAAAGCTCCATCATTAATTCCCTGATGAGTTATAAACATGCTGTAACAGAAGTGTCACTGTTCATCATAATGCTATTAAGCACAGTTCAGACTGAAGGTTAATGCAGAAAAAGCTTCAGAGGATTAAAATATGAAGTTATTCCTTATTATAAGTAACTTGTAAAGTACTACAAACTTTATTGGAAGCCTTTTCATCCAAACTAATTACAGAACTGTACACAAACACAGACACATTACAGCAATTTACAAACAAAAAAAGTTTGTAAAGAGTTATCTAAAGAATTAAAGAATAATGCACAGTTTCATGAACATGGGCTTCATAGAAGTGCTACCACATCTACTTGTTAATTTTCAAACTCTATTATTTTATGAAAGTTCCTGTAAAATAGGCCTAATAATATAAATGATGTGTAATATTTTGTACTTTAGAGCTCACAGTCGATGCTGAGGAGAGCAAACATCTCATACGAAGTTTGCAGGAGCTTGTGACAAACACAGCCAGTCCATGGATACAGATATTCCTGTTACGCAACGTCTGGGAGATGCACGGATTCAGTGTTGTCCATCGACTCGGACGAAGCGACAAGTTTCAGTGGACTATACCGAGTCAAGTGTTCCAAGAACAGGTCAAATTTGCATATTCATCTTAGACAAAAATGAAATTTGATTAAAATTTCTGATGCATTCATGAGTATATTGCCAACATGGTCAAATAAAAGAGAGGATGGATCAGGTAACATTCAAACCATTGGAGTGATATTTTCATTACGCTATGTAAATTTATTTAAAATGACTAAACTGAATGCATAAACCTTTTAAAGGTTTTATTTTGTAATTAGGAAAAGAAAAAAAAACTGAAAGTAAATGTTTAAACTGTTTGTAATCTCATGAGGCAGAATTAGAGTTCAGTTTAAAATTTTAGAAATGCTATTTTAGAAGTTAGGTTTTTAAATAAATATAACCCTTCATAGACTTTGTAATGTCTACATATTTTAGTTTTATGTTCTTGATTTTTGATGTTAAGTTTTTACATTTTTATTTTATTATTAGAAAACCCTATTTAGTTCTTTTTTTTATTTTTATAATTTAAATACATTTTCCAGTGCAAAGCTAACCTGCTGTGAATGTTTTTTCTCTATGTGAAGTGTTTCTGTCTCTTTACATCCTTGTAGTTAGAATGTGATTAAATGACAAATAACTTTTGATTTCACTGATTGAGGGAGATCATGTAATATGTGTTGTTTATAAATGACGAAATCCCATGAAAGGTTAATTTGAACCTTTTGGACTTAACCCAGCAGGACGAGTCTACTCCACCAGTGGATCAGTTCCTGATCTATGGCCACATGTATGAGAAGATTACTGTCGACTCTTTTAAAGCACAAGAAGAACCTTCACATGAGATTGCACAGGTACTATACGTGGTGTTGAATGATTAGTATTAGTAGAAGTTGTGGTAGCGTTTATCTTGTTGGTGTGAAAGAATGGACATCTTTATAGTCAATTATCAATGAACTACTTCAGTTTAGAAGTGTTACAAGTTAGCCACGCTATAGAAGAGATGAGACAAATCCACATAAGTCATAATGTTTGCCCAAGTAACCACTGAGACTTCAGTACGTGTACAAAATGGCAACTAAATAAATAAATAAATAAAATGACAATGCCGTTATGCAATCTATTGAAATAAAACAAATGGTAAGTTTAGTAAATAATATAGTTTTGAATACAGCTATTAATAATCTTGAATGTGTGATGCAAACATGGAGAATGCTGTTTTAATCAAAATAGATCTATATTAAAATATACAAACCTAATAAGTTTCTGCCAGACTGAGATGGCTGTTGGAAAACATTGTTTTTGTGTCCTTTAACTGTTCTGTGTTGATTTGGATGCAATGATTTGGTTTGGGTTCATTACCTTCTTGAAAGATCCATCTATGGCCAAGTCTTAACCTCCTGTCAGAGGCAACCAGTTTTTGTGCTAAAATATCCTGGTAGAAATCCTGATGCCATCAATCTTCACAAGAGCCCCTGGACTACCAGCCACCATATTTTACAGTGGGTTTGGGGACTTTTCCTTGTATTCTGTCCCCTTTTTATACCAAACATGCTGACGGTGTTCATGGCCAAAAAGTTCAATTTCAAAACACACAATTCCAATTGTAGTTTCAATGAGGCTCGGTGAAGTTCAGGCGCAGCGTTTTTTTTGGGTTGCTCTCAGGAAGAGCTTCATTCGTGCAAACACTCCAAACAGCTTTTTGTTATAGAGGTGGCAAGTGGATTTTGAAACACCCCAGAGAAAATAGCATTATTTAAAATGTAATTTCTTGTAATGTATTTTGTTAGCGGGAAGGTAAGTATTTCCTCCAAATGATTGAGTGGAAATTATGGTGTGATTTATTTGATACATTATTACCCATTCTCTTGAAGGGTGCCAATAATTCTGAAGTTGACTGTAAGCACATGCATTTAGTGTGAGGTGGCAAAAGGATATCGTAAACAATTTTTTTAAGCATTGAAAGAAATACAATGCTGTAATACCAGTAGCTTTACTTCATGATGTGTTTATTTAATACAGGAGTTTGATGGGAGCTCCCTGTGTTTCGGCGTGTGTATGGCATTAGCTGCAGTGAGGCAGGCCCCACAAAACACATCCTCAAGAAGCAACGCAGGCTCTCTGGTGAGATTTTTATACAGATTTTATTTTAGCTACATTGGTGCACAAGTATAGACTCGTAATTGCAATTCATAATTTTGTGATTAAAATATTTACTCATATGCAAAGGTTGTGCACTAAAACTTGCAGAAATATGACATGTTTAATGCTTGTTTCCTACCTCAAATATAATTTTGCCAGGTGTATGGTTTTCTTATATTTAAATTCAAAGTTTTATTACAGTTGTGATATTTGAGGTTTTCATGATACTAATTTACACCACACTACTGTTGAATTGTGGATGGTGATTGGTGGTCAGGTGGTGATTAATTTTCTATAACAGCAGCTCTGACAGTAGTGCCGGCTGCAAGGCAAATCACAGGTTCATATTAATGCGCTCGTTCTAATACGTTATCGTTTCTATAGCAACAACTCATTCACAGGGGCTTGTACAGCGGACGCTCACATCATTTAAGCCCAACAATAAACCGATTATTAAAAAACGTGTTGGGGGTGAAACATTGTGGTTACAACAAATCGTCAGACAGTGGCGCTGGACTTAATACAGCTCTTTGCTCGAGTCGATATCATGCAAAAAAAAAAGAGCTTATGTTTAAGGTCAGAATCGCACACAACTGAGAATCGCCTCTATTTTGGTCAAACTCTGTCCCACGTGTGCAAATAGCGTGTAACTATCCGAGCAGCACTTAAGTCTGTGGTTAATTCTGATGTCTGAATACCAACGTGCACAATTTCAGTATTTACTCCTCACTACGCTAACCTAACTCAACTCTGAATACAGACCTTAGTTTGCAAACTCCTCTTTTGGTATGATGCATCCAAAGTCATTAATTCTATTTTAAAAAATTCCTATAGAGGTTTATCAAAATTTGTTTAATAGGTCATCTATAATAACTTCCTAAACTCCAACGAGCCGTGGATGGTTCAACATTTCCACTCCTCACTTTTATAAAATATCATTAGCTTAATTAGCTGTTATACTTTTATATTGTTTTCTACATAGTTACTGGATTATAAGCCTTAGAGTTTGGAGATGTAAAGGAGCATGTCAGAATAATTTTATACAAATTAAAATGTGTTTAATAGCAGTTTAGAATTTGACTTTCACCTTTACAAACAAAGTGACCTGTATTTGTAGGTGTAGCTGATAAAGTGGCCACTTGCAATTTATATCATACACAATTCTGTAAATTTTTTTAGATCTCCAAGATGAAGATGAACTCGGGCACAGATCCCAGCTGGGGACCGCTTGTTAAAATCTGTGAAACAGCGCTCGAGGATCATTTCACAAGTGTTGAACCTTGTGTGTCAGACACTTGCGACCTGTCTCAGATTGTTTTACACACTGCACTGATAGCACAACTGTCTACAGCACCAGAGATGGAGCTACTGAAAGCTCTGTGCTTCAGCCCAGGAAAGTGCAAGGTACATTATTCAAAGAGCTGAAGGGGTTTGGTTTGTTACAGTTATGGTTTTCAAATTATTTTGTTACTTTGGGAATAATTGATTACCAATGGGAAGACCAGGTCTGGAACAGATGTCAGTATTATGTGGAATCTGAAAGACTCATCAATTGCAGGAGACAGTTAACGCTGATGAATTTGCTAAAAAGTGAATATGCTGTTTTAATGATTAGCCAGTCATTGATTGCTTTGGAGACCTGTTTTTATTGATCAGTATATTTCTGCTAGTTGAACTTGGTCTGACATTATATTTGGGCTAACATCACTGTCTGACTGAAATCCCAAAGGCACTATATTATACTATATTACTTAAAGCTTTAAGGAGGTTAGTGATAACAGGTCAGCAGTAAGAGGTAAGCAAATAAGAAAATATTAGCAAATGTTGCTAATTGGTTGATAAATGCATGAAATGACATCAGATCAATAATTTTTTGAAAAACTGATGGATTTAAGGAACTTACAAAGGCTTTACAAAGACACAGATGGAGTGGTTTATATACACATGCTTACAATGCACAATACTATTAATGGCAAGTGACAGGTGTTAGCCATGATTAAAGAGCTGGAGCAGCAGTGAGGAAAACAGGAAGCAGGAAACACAAAGCTTACAAATGTGTACAAACCTCACTTAAATACACACTTTTTTATTATATACAGGATTTCTTCATCCCAACTATGCCTAATTCAGTAAATGAAATAAAAGACTGGGTTGAAAACTGGAATGACGATGCGAAAAAATCAGCTGGTCAAGCAGATAATGTAAAAATATGGGGTAAGGGTCCTGCATGCTTTTCTTATTTCATCTAAATAAAACAATGTGTACATACAATGTA
>JAOUQW010000026.1:13961737-13973876 GCA_028565825.1 Olivaichthys viedmensis
CTATTATGTAATGTGTGTGTGCGTGCGTGTGTGTGTGTGTGTGAAGTGAGAAGAGGCTCGGTGTGTAGTTCATGATGTCTGTCTCTCTCTGTGTGTGTGTGTGTGATGATAGGCTTGAGCTCGCTTATCTTCCCGACCCATGCAGAGTTGAACCGTCCACCCTGAGCAGACCCTTGAGCACGCACACACACACACATGAACACACACACACACACTCTCCACCTGCTTCAAGGAGCTGGGCGTGAGCTTTTAGTTCTCCTTTGTGAGGCCGGATGGGAGTATGTCTTCTGAATTGCGAGAGTCTTCTGAACTGCAAGAGGTAGGAACACACACACACACACACACACACTCACACTCACACTCACTCCTGATTTACTGTAGCTGACTTTTTTTCCAGCACTAACAGACAGCCATTACAGCGGGAAGAGCGTTTGGCAGCGGTGAGGAGCCCAAAATAGCCGTAATCACCACACACACACACACACACACACACATTTGGCATGACTCTGCAGTGTGGGTGTGTGCTAGAAAGTTCATTTCACACACCCCGATGTGTAACTGAACATGTCAACACATCACAGTGACAAAACCACAAGGACCACAAATTCCCCTTTGTGCGCTTGTATCTCTGTGTGTGTGTGTGTGTGCATGTGTGTGCATGTGTGTGTGTCTGTAAGACCTCAGTTAACCCCCCCCCCCTTTCTATATCTCCAGCATTCTGTCCTTCACTACAGGATGAAGAGAGGGAGAGGAGGATGAAGGAGTGAAGAGAGTAAAGAGAGAGTGAAGTGGAGCAATTATGAGGAGAGCAGCACTCGTTCTACTTACAGCCATCGTCGCCATCATCACAGGTACCACACACACACACACACACACACACACACACACACACACGCACACCTCCACGTTTGCGGTCAAAGAGTTTCCTGACTAGGCATGTACCGATAATCTTGTGTATGATATATTGCGATATAGAACATGCACAATACTGTAACTTGTGTAGACTGTGTGGTTGAATTTGAGGGCAGCATCATGTGACCTTCAGTCCCATAATCCTGTTCACTGGAGCAGAGTGAGCATTAAAGACTTCACAAACATGGAGGACCAAACCGTCGCTCCGATCCAGGAGTCATGTACAAATTTAAGGGAATTGCTCATCTCGTAGCTAACAGACATATTCGTGTTGTTATATTATCAAAAATCATTCTGTGATTAAAATGAACTTGTAAGGTAAAAGATGATAAATTAGTGAGTGATGGTGAATGAATGAATGAATGAATAAATAAATAAATAAATGTCACGTGCCCAGTGCACTAAACGTGATGATGTATGATGAGACTGAAATTTTTGTCTGTCTGTCTTTCTCTGTGTAACACTGTCTCTCTCTCTCTTTCTTCCTCTGTCTGTCTTTCTCTGTGTAACACTATGTCTCTCTCTTTTTCTTCCTCTGTCTCTCTGTCTCTGTCTCTCTCTCTCTCTCTCTCTCTGTCTCTCTGTCTGTCTGTCTGTCTGTCTGTCTGTAGCTGACGGAGCAGATGTTTGTGCCTCCTGCCATTCGAACGCGACATGTGATGAGAAGACGGACGGCTCTGGAGGGAAAGTGTGTAACTGCATGTACGGCTTCGTGGGAAACGGCAGAACTTACTGCCAAGGTTTCAGTCCTCCACTTCCTGTAGCATCTTAACGATTTCCTGTTCCATCCTAAATACTGCATGTTCCATCTTAATGACTTCCTGTTACATCTTAAAAGTTTCCTGTATCGTCTTAACGACTTCCTGTTCATCTTAAAGACCTCCTCTTACATCTTAATACTTACTGTATCATCTTAACAACTTCCTCTTAAAACTGAACGCTTCCTGTCCCCACACTTGTTCCATCTTAATGACTTCCTGTTCACCATTAATGACTGTTGTTCCATCTTTCCGCAGTCTGTTCAATATTACCGACTTCCTGTTCCCTCCTGATAACTTCTGTTTGATTCTAATGACTTCTTGCTCAATCTTAACAACGTCTGTTTGATTGAAACTACTTTTACAACAACTTCTGTTCCATCTTAATGACTTCCTGTTCTATCTTAATGACGTCCTGTTCTATTTTAACGACTTCCTGTACATGCTTGTAAGGCTCATTATGATTTGACCATGATGTAAATGAACTATTAGAACCCAATTTGGCCTCCTACATTTTCTTGCTTGAACATGTACCACTTTGATAATGATAACGTGTGTGTGTGTGTGTGATGGACCTGTCTCACAGATAAAGACGAGTGTCAGCTGGGCCAGATCTGCGGCGATCACAGCAGGTGTTACAACACGTACGGCAGCTACTACTGCACGTGTGTGTCGGGCTTCAGCCCCACCAACAACCTGTCCGTGTTCATCCCCAACGACGGCACATACTGCCACGGTGAGTCCGCCCATCAGGTCACAGTTCAGTGTGCTCTAGTACCCTCACTGTATCCTCCTGAAGAGTGTGTTAGAGAACCGGTGTTGGAGCAGGAACCACTGAACTGTGTGGTGCTGTTTTCTATAGAAATGAATGGAGGATTGTATAAAAGTTAAAGGTGCTGGCATTAGGAATAGTGCAGCCTTTAGGTCACTTGGTGGAGTGAATATTCTGGGTTCAAGTCTGTGTGTGTGTGTGTGTACAGATGTGGACGAGTGTGTGGTGGAGGGTGTCTGTGGTGAGGGTGGTGTGTGTATGAACACAGAGGGTGATTTTTCCTGCTTGTGTCGAACCGGATACGCAGTTCAGAACGGCTCGGAACCTTTCCAGCCTCACAGACACTCGGCCTACTGCGAGAGTGAGTACACACACACACACACACACACACACTACTGTTCTGCTCTTTTACATTTTTAATAGAAGCATTAAACACGATTGTTCCAGCATGAAACTTTCTCTAATGAACACGAATCATGTTTAAAAGTCATCTTTCTATTACAGAGACAATAATCAGGTCATTGTGAGCTGAAAGTAATGATGAGGAATAAAAGTGTACATTAAAAATATCTGGTGTTTGTAAATGTGAAGCAGAGTCTGTCTGTCTATATACCTGTCTGTCTCTCTACCTGTCTATCTACCTTACCGATGTGTAAGTTATCTCGTGAGCAAGCTTTAAAAAAAGTCACTATCATGACACAAACTCTGCCTTGTGAAAATGTCTTCAACTATTGTAATATTACAGGAGGGTTAATGTGTGTGTGTGTGTGTGTGTGTGTGTAGTGGTAGATTGTGGTCCCCCTCCCTCCATCCCTCGTGCAGTTCAGCTCCCACTGTTCTTCACTCGTTACGGCAGCGTTGTGCGGTTCACCTGCGCAGACGGTTTCAACAGGACAAGCGGAAACGACACGTCCATCTGCGGCCCGGACGGCAACTGGAGCTTTCCCAGCATGTGCTGCGAAGGTAAACAACAACAACAACAGCAACGGCAAGACCTTAAAGTAATATTTTTCAGTCTTGAGTATCATCACATTTTATTATTCACCTTTCAGAAGATGTGTTAACATTTTGCTTCAGTTGCACTTGGTGCAGCTTGTGGTATGTGTGTGTGTGTGTGCGCGCGTTTGTAAGAGTGTACACCTTCACAACACAGGAGGATGGTAGTTGAAGCTGCACACACTCCGCACTAACACTGAGTCAAAAAGGGCGGAGCTTAAGTTACATTTGATTAGCCGATTGCAAGCTGTGATCATCACCATTAGCCTTTTATTTATTTAGCTTGATGCAGTGCATTAGCATAAAATACTGGTTTTAATTACACACTATAATAGTTTAACAACATTAGCTAAGCTAGCCTGCTACCTAAACGCTTAGCTAACATTAACGTTACCTGTAGTAGCTAGTCAACGCTTATGGTGATGGCATATGAGCAAGAGTGTGATAGGCTGGTCAAATTTAACCCTGATGACCCTGTGTGTGTGTGTTCAGAGGTAGAGTGTGGCGTTCCCCCGTCGTTCCCTCATGCAGTAATGTTGTGGAATGGAGTCAGTAATGTGGGAGCAGAAGTGCGTTATCAGTGTGTGGACGGTTTTTATAAGACCGGACGCGAGGACGTGCGTGTGTGTACAGGCAGAGGAACATGGAGCCTCCTGCACTTCCTCTGTCAAGGTAGTACTAACCATTTACATTTAATATTAGACCAAGTTTATACTTCTTATAACAGAGTGTGTGTGTGTCAGAGATCCTGTGTGGGCCCCCGCCTCCGCTCCTCCACTCTGTAGTATTATGGGATGGACGCAGTAATATGGGCTCTAAAGCTCTGTATGAGTGTGAAGCTGGATATCGCGCTGTGGGAACAGGAAGCGTGTCGGAGTGCGACTCTCGCGGGCGCTGGGCAGAAACACACATCACATGTGAAGGTGCACACACTTCTCTCCATCTTTATGAATCTCAAATACACCCGTGCACTCTGCTGTGTGACGTCCCCTGTATTATAATGTGCCCTCGTCCACTTCCCCTCTCTATTTCCCTTTCGGGGAATGCCCTTGGCCGTCTTAAGGGAAGGGAAAACGCTTCCTCCATGTGACCGTCCAGTGTGGATTAGGCAGCAGCATGGGTTCGGAGCCGGAGACTGCTGTGGCGTAAGGAACTTTGTAAAACATGGAGGCGCTGAGGAGATGTGCGATTACCTCTGCAAGTGCACACTCGTGTGACGTTAGTGATGCACCTTTCAAGGTCACGAGGGGAAGTCAGCGAGGGCGCATTGAAAACACACTGGTGTTGGAATGCAGGGCTGCATTTGTGTCTGTTTTTTAAACTCCGGCCAGCTCTCTCTTTGTCTTTCCCCCTCTCTCCGCAGAGGTCCGATGCTCTGCGCCCCATGTACTGCCCCACAGTGGCCGGTTGTGGGACGGCAGCGTGCGTGTTAACAGCTCTGTGCTTTATTACTGTGAGGGAGGATTTTATCCTGCTCTGGGAGAAAATAAGTCGGTGTGCACTGAGAACGGTTCATGGAGCAAAGTGACGCTGTTATGCCGAGGTACAGTCACCTCTCTCACAGTTGTGTCCAAGCTTCACTGACCAAGCACTGTTCATCAGTTCCTCACTGTACCGGCCTTATCAGGCACTTTTGTGGTTAATTTGTCATTGTTGAACTTTACAGACACGTAAAGTTCTTTTTTTTCTGTGTGTGTGTGTGTGTGTGTGTGTTCAGAGGTAGAGTGTGGCGTTCCCCCGTCGTTCCCTCATGCAGTAATGTTGTGGAATGGAGTCAGTAATGTGGGAGCAGAAGTGCGTTATCAGTGTGTGGACGGTTTTTATAAGACCGGACGCGAGGACGTGCGTGTGTGTACGAGCAGAGGAACATGGAGCCTCCTGCACTTCCTCTGTCAAGGTAGTACTAACCATTTACATTTAATATTAGACTATATATATATATATATATATATATAGTATATGTGTGTGTGTGTGTGTGCGTGTGTTCAGCGGTAGACTGTGGCGTGCCCCCTCCTCTCTCTCACACACTGCTGGTGTGGAACGGCAGCTCGGCTCTCGGCTCTGTGGCTCTGTACGAGTGTGAGGCTGGATATCGCAGTGTTAGAGCAGCGAGTGTGTCTGTGTGTGGCTCCGACGACCAGTGGAGTGCCGTCGACCTGCAGTGTGAAGGTACACACCCTGCACACACTGCGCTGGAGCAAAAATGTTAGCACACCTTCAGTGTGTTTTTCTTCTTCTTTGCAGCGTACTGCGGTCCGATCCCGATGCCGCCGAACGCCGAGGTTCTCTGGAAAAACGCCACCGTGGCCATCCATCGCTGCGTTACAGGCTACTACAGCCGCACAGGAAGTGACACATCAGTGTGTGACATCACAGGAAGATGGCGGATGGCTTCCATGCGCTGCAGGGGTACAACAGTCTCTCATAATATACTGTACATATGCACCCTAAATCCTTATTTCACTTCATAACATACATCTGCCGATGGTCGGGTCCATGATATAATCGCGATATTAAACAATTACTAGAACAACTTTGTGCGTGTAATAATACAAAAACTTCCATGGGTACCGCCATATTAAGAAATGCCAACATTGCGTAAACTCGTAAACCTGGAAAAAATTTATTTGAGCTCATCATGAAGACCACAAGCATGGGCCGATCATATGAAATCTTCCCACAGGCGTTATGAACACATGACCCCTTCGGTACATCGCATAACATTTTCTTTACTGTTTGTGTTCGTAGATCGCTATAAGTTCTCATGGTTACCATGAGCTAACTCGTGCACATGCCTATTTATAATGCTCATAAAGTCACACTACATTAACCTTTTAAGTGCTGAGCCTGGTCTTCAGTTTCAGCTTTTACATTAACACATTGAAACACAATAGATGCCTCCATGTTTAGGCTGCACACTCAGTCATTGAAAGCTGGTGTATTTTTGATGAGAATATTTTAAATATGGCAGAAAAACCTACTTTCCGTGAGGTTTTAAAGATGCATCCGGACGTAGCCCACAACTCTCTGTCAAAAATGTTACAAAAATAGTGGAATGTAAAAATAGATTTCATGTTAAAATGGAAGTTTGGTCTAGTTTACTCTGCGTATGTGTTTTATTATATGTACGAAGATGGGCACGACTTATAAACCCACATCATATCCACATCCGTACAGCATACATTAAAAAAGGAAGTTAAATAACATTATGGTTAGGAGGTTAGATAGGTAGCGGGTAAGTTAACCCGAATGTTTGCTAGACTATAATATACTTCACAGCGCTTACTTGTGAATTTTTTACATAACCGGCTGCAGCCTGGACTTTTATCAACTTTTATCTGTTTTATGTGTTTGGTCTGTTTTGTCTGTAGTTTCGATGTAAAGTGCAGTGATGTTTTTATTTTAAATTTGGGACAGAGCTGAAGTTCAGCGTTCAGAGTTTGGTGGTGTTTAATGAGAAATGTCTGCGCTGGAGGACGGCTGCAAAAACACAAGGCTACATACAGCAATACACAGTGAGCTCATCAACACACGAGTGGTCAAAATCCCTCACGCCGATAAACACCACCTGCAAACACACACACACACACACACACACACACACATACACACACACATACACAAACATACAGGTACTGATAGAAATAAACCAACCTCTGGTACATACAGATCAAATAACAACTATCAAAAAATCTTGTTAGAACTGATTTTGTGCTGTGTGTGTGTGTGTGTGTGTGTGTGCGCAGGTGGTGTTTATCGGCGTGAGGGATTTTGACCACTCGTTCAGTGATCAGCGGAGGAAGGTGTTCAGCTCTGCAGCGTTACTTCCTGCTGTGTGTTTAAACCTGCAGCCCATCACCAACTACACCATCACTGTTACTGCACACAGCACCGGAGACACGGCTACTGTTACTGCTAACACCAGCATATCAGGTACACACACACACACACACACCATCACTGTTACTGCTAACACCAGCATATCAGGTACACACACACACACACACACACACACACACCTTGCATTCATGTGATTCTAGTGATTACGTTCTTTATGGTCAGCCACTGACTTCTGGATTATACACTGTGTCACAAATTGTGTTGTTTCCTGAATCAATTTTCAACAATATTTTGCTTTACGGTAATAATTTAGCACATAGTGCGGCCACGTTTCCACGTTGTCATAATAGATATACAGTTCACAAAAATGGACTATAAAGAGAACTAAAAGCATTACGTTTTTATATTTCAAGGAAATTTTTTACATTTTATGTATACAAATCTTTCCTTAAAATTAACAGGCTAATCCAGTAATGTCTAGCTCATTAATGGAACGGTAGAGCGTGTCCGAAACGCGTTATAATTTAGGATTGGGATTTTACTTGGGACCACTGATGACTCACACATTGTGCTAGTCCATGACTAAGTCACTGTTCTGTTTCTTCGTAGCCCCGCCCACTCCTCAGGTTGGGTACAGCGAGGTCGATGCCCACCTCCCAACACTACGATTACGAAGAGCTACCAACACACTTGACCCAATATGGTGAGGACTCCAAGTCTGTGTGATAGATTTAGATATGGGAAAAAAAAACCTTTACTGTATATAGTTAGCTGGCAAGCCTTCTCTGAAAAGGACACTTTAAATTGATCTAAAAGGGGCTCCTGAGAGGCAAAGCGTTTGCTCTAGAAGGGCCAATTATACCCTCCTGGACACCCAGCTAGGGATGGCTGTGGGAATTTAATACGGCAGTTAGTGCTCTCCTCCAAGCGTGTTCAGCTGCCCTGTTACATTACCATAGCTTTCACTCTACCAGATTAATAGCTGTCGTGCAATAGGGGAGGACTCAGCTAGAGGGAGGGAATCGGCTACAACTAAATTTAGGAAAAAATTGGGTAAAACAAATTGTCCTTATGCTGCTTTCTGCATGGAGCACACTTTAAGTCTGCCCAAAAATGCTGTTTATTTAGGCAGCCTTTTTCTGAATGGAACGCAGGTCATGGTATTACGATAATACCAAATACCATGTGAATGTCACAAAATTAAAATGAACATTTGGGTGTGTATTCAGTGTGTATCAGGTGATCGTGTTACCCGTGGCGGGCGTGTTCGTGTTTGACTGCGGCTCGTCTCTTTCCTGTGGCGGCGAGTACGTCGCGGCTCAGCTGCAGCTTCGCGAGCTGGGCGTGGACGTGAACTTCACGCTAGGGGACCGAGAGCAGTACGGACACTTCTACAACGCTCCACTGGAGAACGGCCAAGATTACTACATCATCCTGCGCACCGTCTGCACCTGGGGGCCGGTAATCTTTTAATACCTTATTATAATTACTTGTATCAATGCAATACATTTAAATTAGATGCTTTTTAATATTTTTAAGCATTTAATATTTTTTCCTTGATTGTTTTCTGCCATCTGTTCTAATTCAACTGATATTTTGTGGATGCCGTAAGTGTGTTTGTGCGTCTCAAAACTAATGTGTGTTGTTTCCAGGCGAGAAAGCAGTCCTGCGTTATCTGGGCCAAAGCCAGAGGTGAGACTGTCGTTATCTATAACAATTAATATAACAGCAAATAAATAATAATATCATAACTAAAAATAGAGGCATAAATCATAAAAAAAAACCTCTTCAGTCTGAGACTTCAGTGTTATTCTCATTCAAATAGAATCAGTGGAGAATAGTGGCGAGTAGTGTTGTTATGCTACGGCTACTTTAGCATAATTATAAAGATGATGATGATGATGATGATGATCTTGACTATTTATATATCTTCTCTCTCTCTCTCTTGCTTTAGGAGCGTCCTATGCCACCAGGATTGCGGCTCTGGTGACGCTTGGCTCCATCTGCGCTCTGGGCTTCTTGAGCACCACGGCTTACTGCTGCTGCAGGTGGCCAGACTCTGGGTTTATTGTTTCCAATGCGCCCTTGTCCACTTCCCCTTATGAGCGTGCACTTTCAGCACAAAGAAAAGCGAATAAGTGCCGAGAATTTTTCAGCAGGAACAGACGCAACCTGGGCAACGAGCACGTCGATAGAATGTAGATGAAGTGATTTTCTCGTAGACTCGCATACTTCAGAGATTCACTGTCGTATCGACTCGCTAACTATCTGGATTTCCTGCTAACTACCTCGTACGCTAACTAATAAAGAAAACGGCAGTGTAGTCCAGTAAGGAGTCTCGGAGTTTCTCCGTACAGAGTCATATCAGCGTGCTAACCCCTCTTGGCTTTGCGATCTAGCTGGCGTGCTAAATTGCCAGCAGAGTAAAGTCACGCATTTCGTAAAAGGAAACTGCAGTGATGGACTCTAGATAAGTTGTGCTCCTGAAGGCCACGGTGATGTAACTAGGGTTAGGGTCATCTAACCAGCCTTGACTCAAGCTCATGAAGAAACACAGCGGCGTTAGAAAACCTGCCGTTCAGTGCCTCATGTAAAAGCAGCGGCAAGAAGGTGGCCAAGGCCATTCGAGTCCGAGGGCAAGGGCGCAATAAAAGCAGGAATGAAACACAAGCGAGATGTGAACCATGTCTTTATTCTGTGAACAAATGCAACCTATTTATTTATGTCATGTCTTTTTCTCTCCCTGTGTGTGTCCTACAGGTTTTGGAAAGCACCCAGGCTCTGATGCTCTTTAATATGAGCGTGTTCATTCTTATTTCTTTGGGCTTACAATAAAATAAAAGATTTGTTTAAACATGCGTTTGGGTCATCTGTACAAAATATTATGCACCCTGCACCCTACACCCTGCACCCTACACCCTACACCCTGCACCCTACACCCTGCACCCTACACCCTACACCCTGCACCCTACACCCTGCACCCTGCACCCTACACCCTGCACCCTGCACCCTGCAACCTGCCTCCTGCAACCTGCCTCCTGCACCCTACACCCTGCACCCTGCACCCTGCACCCTGGAACCTGAACCTGAACCTGAACCTGGTCCTGGTCCTGGTCCTGGTCCTGGACCTGGACCTGGACCTGGACCTGGACCTGGACCTGAACCTGGACCTGAACCTGAACCTGAACCTGCTGCTGTCTCACAGCCACCACTTCTGCTCACAGACAGCCTCACAGCCTTTTATACATGAGGGGAGTGGCTGCGTCCCAAACCCTCCAGCGCCGCACTACGCAGGGCGCCAGCGTCAGAATGGTGATGACTCACGCCGCTAGGGTGCGACAGTTCGTGTGCTATTTAGTGCAGTACGACCTGATTTGGGACGTGGCCACAAGGGCGCGCGCTTCAGCTTTTCCCGCGCGAACTCCTGAGAGAATCAAAATGGAAACTAGCCTGCTAGCTAAGCGTCGTCTCATTTCTTCACCTGTGTCACGGCGTTCTGGTATGTTTGGTTGTTTTAACGTTCTGGCGACACGAAACACCTTTATTATTCACTTTAATATGAAATATCTAGACAACTAGGGGCAATTATGATCGTTATAGCCTAGCTACATAACGACCAGGCTAAGTCATGTCGTGTCAGCTACATAACGACCAGGCTAAGTCATGTCGTGTCAGCTAGCTACATAACGACCAGGCTAAGTCATGTCGTGTCAGCTAGCTACATAACGACCAGGCTAAGTCGTGTCAGCTAGCTACATAACGACCAGGCTAAGTCATGTCGTGTCAGCTAGCTACATAACGACCAGGCTAAGTCATGTCGGCTAGCTACATAACGACCAGGCTAAGTCGTGTCGTGTCATGTCAGCTACATAAGGAAATGAGATGAGCATGAATGCTAACTCTGTAATGTTACAGGGTGTTCAGTGTGAGCTAGCCGCCATGTTCCCAACTGTCAAATATCGAGCTATCGACTACAGCGCTGAGGTAAAATCCATCATTATATTTATTTATTATATTTATTATATATTATATATTATATATATATATATATTATAATGTATATTTATACGTGTAGATCTATAGTAAAAGCCTATTGGGACAGGTGTGATTGAAGGGGTTTGAGTCCAGCAGTTACAGGCGCTGCTCTGCTTCTGCGCATGCGCGCCTCCGGGGTTCATTCACGTGGGGGTTTAATGGGAGCATTTTCTAATAATAAGTTGGACTATTAAAATATGCTACCTATAGTTTAATGCTGGAGGCAGTTTATTTCTGCATACGGCCCCGCTAATGAAGTAGAAAAGTAGCACAACATATTTTATTACAGACGTCATCCTGAAAAACTAATCCCGTCTGGATAGGGCTGGACGTGATGTGGTTAATGAAGGGCCTCTGGGATGAGTTTATGTTTTTGTATTGGATCATGTTGTTGATTTCTGATCGACCTGCAGCTCAGTAAATCTCTCAACAGGCTTCAACCAAGCACAGGCTGATGATGAGCTTACTGACGCTGCCGGTTCCCATCCAGCTGGACATCAACGTCTACCCACACGCCCGGACGCTGCAGGAGGAAGCGTACAGGAGCCCGTGGGCACGCGGTCAGGAACACACTCACACACACACACACACACACACTCACACACACTCACACACACTCACACTCACACACACTCACACACACTCACTCACACACACACACACTCACACACACACACACACACACTCACACACACTCACACACACTCACACACACTCACTCACACACACACACACACACACACACACACTCTCACACACACTCACACACACACTCACACACACACACACACACTCTCACACACAAAGACAGGTTAGACCACTGAGG
>JAOUQW010000026.1:13973976-13994151 GCA_028565825.1 Olivaichthys viedmensis
TGGTGGTGGTGGCACGGATGCTCCGGTACCTTCTGCCAGACGGCAGAAGGGTGAAGAGTCCATGAGAGGGGTGGGAGTTGCTGGTGTGGTTACAGGGTTTGTAGGAGTTAGAAGACAAGAATGCTAGGCTAATGCAAATATAACAAGTCAATTCCGTGTGTGTGTGTTAGGCAGGGAGAGTGTGTATAAGGATGTGGCTCTACTTCACATCCTGGTCACAGTGAAGGAACTGCTGCTCAGGTGTGACCTCAACACTGCAACAGGTAAACACACACACACACGCTGAACTCTGAACCCCCTTTCTGTTCTGTATGAGCCTGAGCCGTGAGTGCTAGTCGTGTGTATGTGTGTGTGTGTGTGTGAGATTACCTGTCTAAGGCACACTCCACCTGTACAATAAGCGGTCTGAGGGAGCTGCTGAGGAAGTTGAAGGTGCTGCAGTACCTGAGCAGCAAGTGGGCGGAGCCTTGGCCCAGAGTGCAGCACCTGCAGGAGCACATCAGCACCTGGCTGCAGCGAAACTCCTCCCACAAGGTGAGACGCTTCGGCTGTGTCCCAAACGCAAGCGTTCCTGTGAGGGTGTGTGTGGTTTGGATTGGTGTACACGGATACTGCATCAGTTGCAGGAGAGGAGAATGCACCTGCCTGTCCATCAGCTAACACATAGACCTC
Source organism: Olivaichthys viedmensis (assembly GCA_028565825.1). NCBI lineage: Eukaryota > Metazoa > Chordata > Actinopteri > Siluriformes > Diplomystidae > Olivaichthys > Olivaichthys viedmensis. The sequence goes on from JAOUQW010000026.1 coordinate 13,974,649, forward strand.
CAGCATCCGTCTCCATCAGGACCATTTATAATGAGATGAAGAGAACCAGGAGCACAACACTACAGCAGGGTTAATCGTGTGTGTGTGTGTGTGTGTGTGTGTGTGAGAGAGCAGGTTCTGGTTGTGACGGCGGTGGAGAGTGTGAGGGCGGAGTTAGTGACGGCCCTCAGTCAGATACCAGGTCAGTGCGTGTTTCCATCATCTACTGTTCTCCTTCATCTCCCGCTTTACTACAGAGCACAGTGATGCAATGGGGGGTTGTGTGTGTGTGTGTGTTCACACTGTAGGGAACTCTGTAGCTGCAATACTAGAGACGGGCAGCAGAGTGGACATCAGACAGCTTACAGACAGGTGTGTGTGTGTGTGTGTGTGCGCATCTTTGCGTAAGTGTGCATGTATGTCTGATTTTCTGTGTTTGTGTGTGTGTGTGTAGTCGGTGTGCTGTAGTGTATGTGCAGCAGCTGCAGTGTGGGTTTCCGTGGTGGAGCTTCAGTGCCGTGTTTGAGTTTCAGTGTTGGAGTCCATCAGCCGTCAGGAGCATCTGCTCACAGCGCACCATCCCCTACACCTGCTTCACTACTGCAGCTCCGGGTACTCGCACACACACCATCCCCTACACCTGCTTCACTACTGCAGCTCCGGGTACTCGCACACACACCATCCCCTACACATGCTTCACTACTGCAGCTCCGGGTACTCGCACACACACACCATCCCCTACACCTGCTTCACTACTGCAGCTCCGGGTACTCACATACATGTTCATTTAATTTCTAACACATCAAACAAATGGATTACCATCAAGATTAAGCAGGTAAGGAACCCGCCACAGGAACCCATCACAGGAACCTGCCACCAGTGAAATTTCGTGTCTCAGGGTCCTGCTGTCAGTGTGTGTTAGAGTACTTTAGAAATATAATAATAATAATAAGCTTTTTTTAATGTGTACCAAAATCAGACAAACGTTTACAGCTGAAGATTCTGTTCACTTGAAAGTAAGACTTTTAATGGAATCTTTAGTGGGAATATATACATCTTTCCTCATCCCACAGTCTTCATTCCTCAAAACACCCAACAATCTTGTTGTTGTTGTTGTTGTTGTCCTGCGGGATCTTCTGTCCCGATGCACACCACGAGCTCTTAACCTTTTTATAATACCTGCCTTATATATCCAACACATCATGGTGCACTTACTGAAGATTTCAAATGTAAAACTAATGTAACGTGTGTGTGTGTGTGTGTGTTCAGATCCAGACGTCTCGGCGGTGTTGTCCTCTCCTCTGGACCGGGTCCCTTTTGTGCTGTTCATCACGGAGGGTTTACTGAAGCGCTCGGACCTGCTGGAGCTGCTGGAGTCCACGTCAGTCCCAGCACACACTCATCACTCTAACCTCCACACACACTCATCACTCTAACCTCCACACACACTCATCGCTCTAAACTACACACACACACACACACTCATCGCTCTAACCTCCACACACACACACACACACACACACTCATCACTCTAACCTCCACACACACTCATCGCTCTAAACTACACACACACACACACTCATCGCTCTAACCTCCACACACACACACACACTCATCGCTCTAACCTCCACACACACACACACTCATCGCTCTAACCTCCACACACACACACCCTCATCGCTCTAAACTCCACACACACACACTCATCGCTCTAACCTCCACACACACACACACCCTCATCGCTCTAAACTCCACAAACACACACTCATCGCTCTAACCTCCACACACACACTCATCGCTCTAACTTCCACACACACACTCATCGCTCTAACCTCCACACACACACACCCTCATCGCTCTAACCTCCACACACACACACACACCCTCATCGCTCTAACCTCCACACACACACACCCTCATCGCTCTAACCTCCACACACACACACACAGACTCATCACGCTAGACTCCAGGCTCATGTTAGCGGCTTCAGTCCTGCTGATTTTTTAAGCAGTTAAGGCTACGTTCACATTACACTGTTGAAGAGGCTGAAATCTGATTCATTTTATTTTTATAATTGTTATAAAATGTGAAGATACAAATTTAAAACAAGATCATCTCAAATGTGGAGCTCTAATGCCATGAGTGACTTCATACTGGTGAAATGTGATGGGGTATTGTTTTATTTTAATTTATTTAATGGTTGTCTGAATTAAATTGTGCTGGAGTATGATGACTGATGCTTGAGGAAGTAGAAACAGTTTGTGTGTGTGTGTGTGTGTGTGTGTGTGTGTGAAACTGTGCTGCAGATATAACATGACTCTGCTGGAGAGGAGCCACTCTGCATCTCTGCAGGGGCTGGGAGCAACACACCTGTATGACATCATCACCGTCGATGAGAACACGGCCATTCTGCTGCAGGTGAGGTATAGAGAGGTTCTCTGTGGAACCGATGCACAAGCCTTCACTGGAAATTAGTTTTTAATGAACACAGAACGACTTGCCCAACGGTGTGTTCTTTGTGTGTGTGTGTGTGTGTGTGTGTGTGTGTGTGTGTGTAGGAGCTGGGAGAGCTGGAGCAGGAGCGAGCGTCTGAGCGTGTGGTGATGAGACTCTCGGCTGTCTCTCTGCAGTTCAGCCGATGCTGGGTCTTACTGCACTGCTCCGATCACTACAGCGCTCTGTGAGCTACAGCTTTATTCAGGAACTGTCACTGTAGTGAATGTGATTATTAATGTGATGATGTGTAAAACTGACTCTTCATTCCCTTGTAAAATACATTAAGGATGATGTGTGTGTGTGCAGTGTGTGTGGTGGGGTGTTCACGAACCTGGTGCTCATTTACTCGGCCTTCGTGCTGTTGGGACTCGGGGCTGACGGTCTGGATGTGAAGGTGAGTCACATGACCAAACATTTAACGAGATGTTTTTATTTTTTCTTGTTGATTAGCGAGCTGCTAGTAAACCTCCCTCTCTCCCTCCCTCTCCCTCCCTCTTCCTCCTTCCTCCCTCCTTTCCCCTTCCTCCCTCCTTTCTCCCAGTGTTCTACTGATGGCACACAGCAGGAGACACTGATGTTGCTAATATTCACGTAGATGCAGTAACATTGTGTGTGTGTGTGTGTAGGTTTTGCTGGTGTGTGATGCAGCAGACATAGCGCGGTGTGTGTATCAAATCTGCCTACACACTCTGCTCAACTCACATCGAGATGTGTGTAGCTGGCTCGACCGTGACTGGTTCAGTGTGCTGCCCACTGAGGTACTGTGTGTGTGTGTGTTTAATGTAGTCAGAGGTGAAGTACACATGCAGTACTTTAATACATCTATACAATACTGCTATTTACACAGCTGTGTGTGTGTGTGTGTCAGGAGGAGCAGTGTGTGCTGTGTTTCCCGTGTGTGAACTGTGTCGTGGCTCAGCTGCTGTTAAGTCGAGCTCCGTCTCTACACTGGCTGCTGGAAGCAACACACGCACAGCTGGAGGACATGTTTCCAGAGATCACACACTCTGTGTGTAAGGTACACACACCTAAACCTGCATTAACACAAACTAATAGTGTTGTAAATGCACAAACATTAATAAACATGTTTTTGACGTGTTGCGTGTTTGCGTGTAGCTCTTCAGTGACACCACAGCAGTGCACAGACTCGGTGCGGCTGCCTCAGAGTGTGAGGGTGAAGTCACACACACTCCCCCTTACCTCCCTCCCTGGGGCCTGGACGAGGACAAGCCTCACACACACACACACCCCGCGCCGTTCCTCATGCATTCTCCCATGGTGCAGCACAGCCCCAGGTGCAGCCATCAGCAGGGAACTGTGGGAAGGGGCTGGTTAGGGGCAGAGTCAGAGTGTTTTACTGAAGAACACACACAGGGTAAGAATTACACAGGTAACGTGCGCACACACACACACACACACACACACACACTCGCCTGTACATAGGGTACAAAGTAATACACTCTACACCCTATGTAGGGCACTATATGTCCTATAAAAAGCAATTTGAGATTGAGTTCACAATTCTCCAATGTTTGTGCACTACATAGGGGATGAAATAATGCCTTCTACACCCTATGTAGTGCATTTATACGTCCAATAGGACGTTTTTTGGCAGTTCGGCTCCTACTCGCTACATAGGGTGTAGAAGTAGTGTGTGCAGCACACTATGTAAGGCGCTGTATGTCCAATAAGGAGCCGTTTGGGACTCGGCTCGTGCACTACATGGGGAATGAAACAATGGCATGTATAGGTACTGTACAGAGTGTCCAAGTGCAGCTACATCATCAGTACTCGATAATAAACAACACTGTATCCATCAGTTTCCAATGATGATGTTTAAAATTGATATTAAATGCCATGCACGAACGGGTTGAGTGTGTTAAACGTGCATGAACGGGTTGAGTGTGTTAAACGTGAATGAACGGGTTGAGTGTGTGTTAAATAAACTGGTTGAATGCTGTAATTATGTGGATTAAACTGAAACCCGTGTGTGTGTGTGTGTGTGTGACAGTAACAGGCAGTTTTACCGGAGGAGAAGGACCCGAGCAGTGGACACTGCAGACATCATTTACACCCAGCCCCAGTCTGTCTCTCTCACCCTTCACCCAGGACTCGTGCCCTCGCGGGGGGGCCTGTTCTCACCCCACTCCTACACTCCTGGCCCAACTGCAGAGATACAGACACACAGACAGGAAGAGACCAGCAGGGGACGCCATACACACAGGTACACACACACACACAGTGTACATGTATACATTATACACACACACACATATACAGTACATGTATACATTATACACACACACACACAGTGTACATATATACATTATACACACACACACACAGTGCTTGTGATAGTCACCTCCCATATCTCTCTCCTCTCACAAGGGAAACTGTTCCAGCAGCCAAACGCAAACAATACAGTACACAAATACAACATGAGTGAAATAAATAGTAAATGCAGTGTGTGTGTGAGATGTAATGTATGCATGTACACTGTATATGTGTGTGTGTGTGGCAGTGTTTCCCCAGTGTAAGAGAGGGAGGCTTCTGTTTGAGAGAATCCCAGGACGGAGTGATGGACAGACACGGCTCAGGTTTTTCTGAACACATGCTGCCGTGCTCTCTCTCTCTCTCACACACACACACACACACACACACACTCTCACACTTCATTATACAATTTCTTATATGCTCCTAGACACAAACAAGACATGTTACTTCACACACACACACACTAGTTTTGAATAATAAAAAAAAAAAAAGTATTTATTTATAATTATATTACAAGTGTTTTAGTATTTACGGTTACTTCTTTACTGTTTGTGCATTTCTTATTATACTATAAAACTATAAGTTTCTAAAACTATATATAAGTATTGCAGGAATAGTTGTATAAATATGATATGTGCATATGTATTTCTGATGATGAAGCTGTTTATATATGCTTTTATTTATACAGTTACCACATAACAAATTTTGGGTTCTGGATGAAAAATGATAAATCCACATATTTCTCCAGATGTTGATTGTGTTTATATTTCAGGAATGTTATTAAAAAGGAAATCTGAGTGAAGGAAGGAGGGATAGAAACAGTGTGTGGTATGAATAATAACGATGAATACGACAGAGACTACTGTGAGCTTGATTATTTAATGTGTGTGGTTGTGTGGTTTACTTTATAAGATAATAACACATGCCCCATTTGAACTGATGTCAGTATTTCCCAGAGATTGTTGTTGATTATATTTAGTATATTTCGTGTTTAAGTGTGTTTGTCGTGCAACTGAAACCCTTCACACCTTTTCTTTAGAAACATTAGAAAGATTGATGTGTACATCAATAGCGTTTAAAACCCCTCGTCTTTTCTCCATCTCCGTGATGATTAATGTGGAACATGGAAATGGAGCCCCACAATTATAGTTATCTATTAAAATAGAGCTGCAATCGTACAAGCTTTATTAAAAACCCAGTAGTCCTGAGCTCCACAATAACAACGGTACAGCGGTCATGAAGGATCTGAGTGAAAAGCAGCACCCTGAAGGAAAAAGGTGTTTAACCCACTTGCCTTTGCTGCTGTTTGATTTGCTGGAGGAACATTGCTATAGACACTCGCGGCTTGATGCACGGGTGCAGCAGCAAATACAGTCATGAAGCCTCCATGAAGAAACACGGGTTAATCAGGGTTTATTCATTTGTAATATAGTAGGTACATAGGAATATATTTGTATAGTACAATAAAAAAACAGCAACAGCATAGTTATATAGTGCAATAAAAACAGTGTCCGGCGCACGCCGCCTCACGGTGCACGTGATCGCGTGTGGCCTTCGTTGCCTTAGCAACCGCCACATCCTGTGGTTCCCTGTCTCGTGATGTGATTGTTCCCACCTGCGTGTTGTTTGTTAGTAATTAGTAAGTCTTTAAGAAGCCCGCCTGTTCCCGTCCAGTTGGATCCTGAATGTTTCATGATGCGTGTCGTGCTGTATGCGGTTTCTGTTTTTGTGTTTATAAATGTTTAAAAACGGCTCGCGATTTGTGTCCGCCTCCCGTCGACATCGTGACATAAAGTAAGATAAGTAATGTAATTGATTAGTGATATATTAAATATGCAGTATTAGTTAAGTATTATACAAGTAATATAGCACAGTAAAATAAGTATGTATTATATGTATATTAACTTGTAGTATGAGTAAAGTGGTTTAAATAACAGCATAGTAAAATAAGTCTATAGTGTGTGTGTGTATATATATATATATTAATATGTAGTATTAGTAATGTAGTGTGTGTATATATGTAATATATCATAGTAAAATAAGTCTATAGTGTGTGTGTGTGTGTGTGTGTGTGTGTGTGTATATATATTAATATGTAGTGTGTGTGTATATATGTAATATATCATAGTAAAATAAGTATAGTAATGTATGCATAGTAGTGTAAAGGACTTTCAGTCCCCCAGGTGAAACAGTCCGGACTCTCTCTCTCTCGCTCTCTCTCTCTCTCTCTCTGAGCCCCAGGTGGGACAGTCCGGACTCTCTCTCTCTCTCTCTCTCTCTCTCTGAGCCCCAGGTGGGACAGTCCGGACTCTCTCTCTCTCTCTGAGCCCCAGGTGGGACAGTCCGGACTCTCTCTCTCTCTCTCTGAGCCCCAGGTGGGACAGTCCGGACTCTCTCTCTCTCTCTTTCTCTGAGCCCCAGGTGGGACAGTCCAGATACTCTCTCTTTCTCTCTGAGCCCCAGGTGGGACAGTCCGGACTCTCTCTCTCTGAGCCCCAGGTGGGACAGTCCGGACTCTCTCTCTCTCTCTCTCTGAGCCCCAGGTGGAACAGTCCGGACTCTCTCTCTCTGAGCCCCAGGTGGGACAGTCCGGACTCTCTCTCTCTCTCTCTCTCTCTCTGAGCCCCAGGTGGGACAGTATAATTATATACAGGCTAACCATAAACCCATGGCCTGGTGGTGAATTATTTCAGATTTTCTTATCACGATATTATCGTCATGCCAATATATCGTTCTATTTCTCTATTTCTAATTCTAATGTAACACATCTGATGGTGTTAATACAGTCTCCTGGATTGTAACTGAGCTCTTCAGGATGTTCAGGGTTGGTGAAGCACTGTGGTACAACGTGTGTGAACAGAAAAGACAGGAGCCATGTGAGTCGTTCACATGAGCACTTTGTTATTGATCTCCATACATGGTTGGTGATGTCATACACATTGTACAGAAGGATGAGGGGAAGGGAGAAGCCCCGTTCCTTGCATCAGGCCTTAAAGAATTAGGTGGTTAACTGATCAACACTGGTAACAGTTTACAATCCATCAACATCTTTATGTTAAATGTGCTTTCTTTATTTTTAGCTTCAGTGCTGTTATCTGCTTTACAGCTTGTTTCAAAGTTACTCAGCTAACCAATTTAGCCAGATACGAAAAACCAGAGCTGAGGGGGGAAACAAAGACAAGCCAAACAGAGAGAGAGAGAAACAACAGTCACTCACTCACCGAGATCTGATGAGCTACATAAACACTTCCTTTTACTTCCTTTCAATCTACTCCGGTGAATTACATATTCATTCATTGAGACGTTCCCCAAATCCAATCCAGTCACTGAAGCAGGCTAAATTTGACTTTTGTCTCTAGTTAGCAGTGTAACGGTATAATAAATTCCTGGTGTTTGTCGCTGTATCTGCTTATTACTTTCTATTTTTGCTCTAGATCTTTCGCAGTCTAAACTCGACGGGACTCTTAAATAGGTGACGGGTCAGATTCAGAAATCACGTTTGGGCCGAGTTTTGGCTACTCGACTAGATTTAGGTGAAAGTCAGACGTTTGGAAATCATTGTTTTAAGTGTGTTGAGCTGCCCTGTAACGCTGCATGAGAAGCAGTTTGAAAAGATGCGGTAGTTGGCTTCATGTGTGAGCCCTGCTGTGAGATGGGGGAGAACTAGCTCATGACTGGGAATTAGCCCAAATTTGGAGAAAAAAAAATCTAATTAAAAAATAAATGTCGGGCTGTAGTTTGGATTCAGAACTGTTCTCAGACCTGTGGTGTAGTCGCTTTCAAAATTTGAGGACTGATTAAAGCTCCAGATCGCTCTGAGCCTTCGGTCATTTATCAAAAAATAAATAAATATTACAAAATTTCACTGACTTACAGCTCTATAAAATTTTTTTTAAACCTTATGTAGAATACATACATGATGTCCCAATAACACTCTGAAGCCTGAAGAGTCGCAGTGATACAAAAAGGCACTAGTCTATTATCTCCCTCTCCCTCTGTCTGTCTGTCTGTCTGTCTCTGTTGACAGTGAAAATGACAAATGCAGAGCAAAACTAAAATCTAGAACACATTTCCTCTAATTACTTCCCGTATAACAGCGCTATTCTGTACAGCCTGTTTAAATAGACATGTTATTAATGGTTAATTACATCGACGGCAACGTCTGTTAATAACAATCTCAATGACATCAGCATAGTCTTCTGAGAATGTCACATATTTACAAGCATGACTGAATAAAATCGTGAATAAATGCATTTTCTGTATTAGAAAATAATATAAAAAAAACACAACTCAACTCATAACGTGACATGGTCAACCGATGCTGTCGTCGTAATCTGTAAAAACAAATCAATATACTTTTCAGCAATAACATTATTCTCATGTGTGTTAGGTTCACTTACAGGCAAGTGAAGAAGCAAATCAATTAGTGTGCAATATAATGCTAAATAAAAAGGCTGGCCTTTATAATTATCATACATTTAAACACATAATGCCATACGTGATGATATATTTCCATCCCAAAGCCACAGCTGTAAATCCCGTTTAAAAATAAAATAAAAAATCATTTCGTCACTTAAATGCATCATTTTAAATTTAGCTTCTTCAGTTTTACACTGAGGCTACAAAGCTAATTAAAAAGGTAAGTAATGGGAGCTTACGACCACTAGGCATGTGCCGATATATTACAGTTGTATAACCCTTTAGTCACTTTTTACAATATTATCACAAGTCGTTTGGTTTTTTTAAACACCGTTTACCTGTGCCAGTCTCGTAACACAGAAAACTTTACTGGGGAAGACATTTACATGTTATAGAGTGGCGATTTATGTCTGCTTTGTTTTGGGGTTTTTCATCTATATTGTACCTGTTACTTATCAATAATATGTTGTATGTCAGATTACTGGCACATGCCTTTTGCCCGAACCATTCAAATGAATCATAAGTGCCCACTGTGCCACGCCTGCATTGTAGGTGTACTGTATGCCACTTCCTGTTTACCACAGCAACCAATTTTAGTTCAGCCTGGAGATGCCTGTCCTGCTCCATCAGTCATGGGCAGACGTCGTTAAAGTGGTGCCGTAGAGCCGATACAGTGAGTACAACACACTATATAATAAATACTTTCCCATCATGTCATCAATACAGTAAACCCAATTATACACTACTTCATTTGCTTATTAAGTCAATCATCCTTGAAAAATGAGCAGAGCAGACATGTGCCGATATTATCCCAATACTGTATTTAAACAGGACCACGTTTACCCGCAGTTTAGCTCAACATTCCGACTGATATTCTGTCCTTCATGTTTATCGCAGAATGTGCTGAACAGTGAAAAGCATTATGGGATGGTCTTCTCTGAGAAGGACACTCCTTCAAACTTGTCCAAATAAGTAAGTAAACAAACGTACTCTCTCCTCCTGAAAGGCCCGATAATATCGCAATATTTATCGTGTGACTGATTATCGGCACGTGCCTAGCCATGAGCTAATCCTGAAATGCATTATAAATAAGGACTCAAAAGTAAACAAACCCATAGTGTCCATTAAGCCGCTAATGCTAAGGATAAAGCTAAAGCTAGTGCCAGCTTCCTCCGCTCCCTCTCCAGCAGGAGAAGGTCTCTGTAGGTGGGGTGAAGATGAGGAAGTGAGGACGAAGAGTAGCTTGGCGTTGAATACGAGACACATCAAAGTTTAGTTTTCAAACTCGATTCAACTGGCGTAGTCTGACATGCAAAAAAAAAAAACCCTGACTCCGCCCTCAGTCCTGCTGTGAAGCGTTCTGATTGGTCAGAAGAGCAGGAAGTGGATGTGAAGAGTTCACTGGTGTGTCTGAGACTGGCGTGTTAGGACAGGAAGTGTCTGTGTATTCATCTCCATCTTCATTCAATAATACAGGTCACCTTAACAACTACATACAGAGTCCAGTGTGGTCCCCCCTGCCAAGCGGCCCTGCCCCCTGACCTCATAGATACTGTCCCATTGGCTGAAATGACCCAAAAGGTCATGTGGTATCACGCAGTTGTCATACTAATTTGAAAGGTAGCGTCCCAACGAGGAGCTGTCATTGGAGTATGTTAGCTAACATAAATAGCTAGCTACCCAACAGCTTCATATTATAAGGTATTAAACATAGCGAGCTGGCTAGTGTTACACTGAGGGCTTGTCACGAGTAGCTAATCATGAATAGCTAAATAGCTAGCTAGCTTGGTAGTTAGCTACTATAAAAAATAATGTCTCAAATAAGCTGCTGTTACACTGAGCGGCATCACTGCGACGGGATGACGTTAAGGAAGAGCTGCTCAGCAGACGGGACCACCATGGTCACCACACCGGATAATTCTGATTAGAAGAGGAATTAAGATGTCGTAACACCATACAGGACTGTGCAGATATAGTGGCTTCAAGTTTTTGGATGACTAGGGCCCGACCAATACATCATTCAGCTGATAAAATCGTTCAATGTTAAGGTTCCACAGACTTTTCAGCATTGGTGGGAATCACACAGATGAAGCAGCGGCGATAAGGCCTCTTTATCCAAACGGACATTTTTTACCTTGTTAGCGCGTGACCAGATCGTAGACGATTCATCTGCACTGATCACTTAACCACCGAATTCTACTTCGTCTGTGTGCAGCCACTTTTTCACGCCTCTAAACGGCTCTGATTTTTGGACTACATCATTGTAAAATTGCAGGAGAGACAAAAATATATAATAACCAATCATTTTATGTCATGTTTCCCCCCTCAGTTAGCTCACACTCGCAGCGATACCGGTTAACTTTTCACAAGCCAATCGAATCCCGATGGATAAAACCCAAATATGCCGTTTCACCTCGTCTGTAAACGCTCTATAGGAGGAAAACCACAGTGATCAATGTGATGCTATTTTGAACAACCACCAAAAAACCATAATGCGTTATGGTAAAACCTCAGACCATCACACCCTCCATGTAGTGAACTGTAAATTACGCCATTAGTACTTGTTTATACTTGTACAAGTATGTTGCCGTTTACTTTAGTTTTAAAAACGGGCGATCATCAGTACAGACCTATTCAATTTATCACCTTAAAGTATACCGGCCGATACTGGCATCAATATTAGTGACAATGTTCATATCGGTCAGGTCCTAGTTATAACCTCATTATAACTGCTGCAGTGCTTCTGTATGGTTTATGTACTTGATGTCAGAGCTTCGGCTTCGACAGATGTTTTATATTTAAAAACAAAGCCCTACACGCCAGAGAGCAACACTGTCGCTTCTGAGAAGGTTCACCACGTGGGGCTGCTATGTAGAGTTGCTAAATTTTCAAAACGCTATTCAGGTCTTGAATGTGCATCGAAGGAGAAACCCGTCATAACACCATTATAAAGCATCAGAGAGAGAGAGAGAGAGAGAGAGAGACAGGGCTTTAGTTACAAGAGAAAGGGAAAGTCGGCAATGCTAACACAGCTAACAATGAATGAAGGATAGTATTAGCGCCTAGCGTGATATTGTACTTGCAGAGTTTTAATACACACTGACTAGTTTTTGTTTGTTTCTCTCACATGGCAAATGTTACAGCAGGCGATAAATTACAATATCGAAATATTGTTTAAATAAAGATTAGCGTTAGCCGTGTTAGCACCACGTTAGCGCCAAGTCTGGGCACAGAATTTTAAACTGAATGAAGATGGATAGTGTGCGTGTGTGTGTGTGTGTGTGTGTTCACTGTGGCCCTTGAGGCCCTTGAGGTCTGCTGCTCCTAGTCGTTCAGTGTGACGTAGATAATTGGCACGAGACCGTGGGCGTCGCCCAGAGTGCACAGCAGCCAATCGGAGTCAGCCCTACTAAGCACCCGCAGCACGTCGCCCTTATGGAAGCTGAGGTGACCCGTTTCCGTGGCGATGTGGTGGCACAACGCTCTAACTTCGCTGAGAGAGAAGAGAAAGAAGTATTTATATTCATCGTTATTACGCACTTTATGTTTTAAAATGTGTGTGTGTGTGTGTGATTACCGTGCAGTTGTTGCCTGTGTGTAGCTGTGTTGTGTCTCAGTAGTGTGTGTGTTGGCCTCCGCAGTGTGTGTGTTGCGTGTGTGAGGTTCCGCTCTTTTCCCAATCACCAAATCCAACACGGAGCGATCCAGACTCAGCCACCCTGACGGCAACCTGGTGAGGGAAAACAACAACTACTGTAATAATGTGACGTTGTTTATATCACCGCATTCCCGCTGTTTTGATGATAACTTTTCCGTGATAAAGTGTTTTTCTTGCCTGCCACTTGTTGTACGCTAACCCCGGGGAGGAGGAACAGGTTAGTAAGTACACACTCATTCCTCAAATGTAGCACTCCACACACAGGGCCTCCTGTATTTTGGGTAAAACAAGGTGCTTGCTGGTTTGTGGATTTGTCTGCGCGTTTAAGTGGATCTTCGTGTTTGGTATGGCTTCCAGCAGTTACGCCTGCGCTACCTGTCGACACCGACACAATCTTAACGGGGATGTAACGATTATACTTGGTCGCCTTTCAGCTAGTTAGCTAAAGTAAAACATCCAACACCAACTAGGCCGCTAATTATTTGAAGTGCACTCCGAATGGCTGTTAAGTTTGACCCCTTCAGAGTCCTCATGTTGGAGGGCGGAGAGGAGCATAGATGTGATCACTTCAGAATGGACCGCCGACAAGATCCATAGTTTAGCTGTGTGAGAAATCCCTGAAATCTGTCTGAATATCAACTTCATTTATTTATTCAGCTTATTGTGATGCTTGTAGTGACACTTTTCTAACACACAGTGTTCGTTATTGTGTTCTCTTAACGACGTGCACCTGATATTGACCCAGTCACTACAGTTCTGTTCTCCAACATTCTGACCTGAAGTTGTATTCGTGAAGCGTGATGGAGAAAGATCATTGGACAAAAAACATGATTGATAACTGGTGGGGTGCACTCGTTCATTCGGCGGTGTCTGTACCTGTCAGTGACTCTTTCCCCTCTTTACTGACCTGCTCTTTTGGTTCTTGGATGATTTGGGTTCCGTTTTCTCCGTCTTGCTGACGTTTCCGGCACCGAACAGTCGACCCCAGCGCAGGTTCTGAGCCGTCTGAGTTTCTGCTCCTGGGTCCTCCGGCTGTGTCTCGTTCGTCCTCTTCAGCTCGCTCAGCACCGACTCCGGAGGGCTGCCCATCCAAGATAGCTTCCCTTTAGACACTTTGGATGGTTCCGATTGGGTGAGGGTTCCAGTGTTGACGCTACGACCCGCTCCGTTGCTTATTCTGATTGGGTCTGGTTCTGGTTTTTCGTCCGTCACGTGATGAGCCTCGGCTCCTTCGACCACGCCTACTCTCTGGGGCGGGTTGGTCTGTCTCCGCCCCTCTGCGCCACTTCCTTTCTTGCGTTTCTCCCACTTAACGAACTTGGAGCCCTCTGCAGAGTTCTCGATGTAGACCTGAGAACTCTGCATGAGTTGGAACCACCAGCCAGCCTGCCTGCTTCTTAACCTGTCTCTCTCTCCATCTCTCTCTCTTTCTCGTTCCCTCCTCCTCTCCCTCTCTCCATCCTCCCCACCCACTCCATTCATCCTGCCTGCGCTACTCTCTCCTCCCTCCATCCCATCTTTTTCACTCTTTCTGTATGCGTACAAACCGAGCCCCTCACTCTCCGATTCGCTACCTGCCCCGTCAGTCCTCCGCTCCCTCCACCCTCGTCTTTTAGACTCCGCCCCGTCCATTCGAGGCCAGGTTCCCTCTCGCCTTAACATAAACCTGCCTCTGTGAAGCCCCGCCCCCTCCTGCTTAGACTCCGCCTCGTCTTTTAGTTGTATAGGCTCAGTCAGGCCCCTCATGAGCTGGAATGTGGAGCGAGCTGATTGGTCGAGGCCCTGGCGGGCGGAGCAGAGCTGCTCTTTGCGCTTCAGGTGGTCTTGGCCTTTCTGCAGCTGCTGAGGCTCAAACAGGAGGTCCATGTCAAAGGGCAGGAGCGACAGCGGCTGAAGCAGGAGCAGCAGCTCCTCAAACATGGGCTGACATGCCCCTTGAGAAAGGGGCAGGAAACCCCACGGGTGGTAGTGGGCCACTATGATGTCTGACAAGAACACAAATCGAATATTTGTGTGATTATATATAAATTACACACGCACACTATACATATGCACACAGGATATTATAGGAAAAAGCAGGTGCGTGTGTGTGATCGAAAGCGTGAGCCGTTATCCTACCTTCATGTGTGTATATGTGATTAAACCAGAACTCCAGAGATCGCAGGCTGAAAAATGGAGAGTTGAGTTTTAATTTTTATTATTAACATTCTTTAGTCAAATACACTAAACGACTGAGAACACTGCTTTTCAGGCCTCTTACGCTATAAGCAACGATGAATGTTTTGTTTTATAGCACAATGAATCGGCACACCTCCAAATCACCCGCAGTGGGTTAGCGTTAACAATTAGCATTATTAGCTGACCCAAGGTGGGATCAGATCACCATCATATGACTGATATAACATTCACACTCATTAATGATAGATACACAGAGAGGGGAAGGAAGAGGGACAGGAAGAGAAGGGGAGGGAGAGACAGACAGGTCACTTACTTTAAGAGGCCTAAGATGAAGGCGTTGAGTCTCATGCTGTGATTGGTCAGCTCCGAGTACTGACTGACTTTCAGGAAGAGGCTGTGTAGCACACGTGTAGAGGGACCTGAGAGACAGAGACGTACTTTACATATCAATACTCAGCCTATTGCATTCATGTTGAATTGACCCTCGGTCTGTCTCTCACCGAGCTGTGTTGAGGCCTCCACTACGCTCCAGGGCTGATTGCGTCGTTGGCCAATGATGATGTCGAGTGTGTACGCTCGCAGGCCGTCCTGCAGCACGTCACACACGGCAGGACACAGGTACTTCAGGATCAGGTGAGCCACGTTAGGACTCACTGAGCTGTTGCCCAACTTTGCCTGAACACAGAGACACATCATTTCACATGGAACAACATCTTTTGCAGTTGTCCTTGGTTGCTTGTGCGACATTGTACTACTACAACAACAAATAATAATAATGATAATAACCTTCACTTCTGCATCCCGACTGGTGCCAAAATGAGCCACAATCAGATCCACTGCTATGTTTATGGCCTTCACCAGACCTGAGACAGGGGGGTTGGGGTTCGGGAGACCGGGGGGGTGGAGGAGAGAAATAAAAAGAGAAATGAAGTGTATGTGCTATTGCTCTTTTGGGAAGGTGCTCAATACAGTTCCACACATCATCTAAATTGTATAAAGTATTCAAGTGACCATGCAGCTACCACACACTACACTCTCGTTACAGAATCACACTGAGTACTACATAGACAGGAGCGGTTTTAATGGACATGTCTGTAAAGTAGCATCATTATTGATTCACACAGAATAAGAGCTGGAAGGGTCTACTCGATGACACGCATTGTCGTTGCACCAGAAGAGTTCCATGTGCTACATGTCACTGCTCCCAGCCATAAAGAAAATCCACAACTGGACCTAGATGGAAATGTTTTACTTTCTGGATTGATTTGGGTCAGAAACTATAATAAAATGTTTCCTTGAGTGTGTCTTTTTAAAAATTTATTTATAAAAAATAAAAAAAAAGTCAAAAATCCTTTACCACAAGTTGTGATGAAATATTTACCAACATGTCAATTCACATTAGATAAGACCTGGGATTATTTCTGCAGTTAATTTCCATGATCTCTAAAGACACGGGAACGTGCAGTCTGCAAAAACAGGACTGCTGAAGTGATCTAGCCAGGACTAAAGCTGCCGCCACGAAACATCGGCCAGGACTAAAGCTACTGCCACGAGAGACCCCGGCCAGGACTAAAGCTGCCGACACAAGGGACCCCGGCCAGGACTAGAGACCCCGGCCAGGACTAAAGCTGCCGCCACAAGAGACCCCGGCCAGGACTAAAGCTACCGCCACAAGAGACCCCGGCCAGGACTAAAGCTACCGCCACGAGAGACCCCGGCCAGGACTAAAGCTGCCGCCACAAGAGACCCCGGCCAGGACTAAAGCTGCCGACACAAGGGACCCCGCCAGGACTAAAGCTGCCGGCCAGGACTAAAGCTGCCGCCACGAGAGACCCTGCCGCCACAAGGGACCCCGGCCAGGACTAAAGCTGCCGCCACGAGGGTCCCCGGCCAGGACTAAAGCTGCCGCCACGAGGGACCCCGGCCAGGACTAAAGCTGCCGGACACGAGGGACCCCGGCCAGGACTAAAGCTGCCGGACACGAGGGACCCGGCCAGGACTAAAGCTACCGCCACGAGGGACCCGGCCAGGACTAAAGCTGCCGGACATGAGGGACCCCGGCCAGGACTAAAGCTGCCGGACACGAGGGACCCCGCCAGGACGAGAGACCCCGGCCAGGACTAAAGCTGCCGCCACGAGGGACCCGGATGAACTAAAATCACTATGGTAATAATTATACTACTCCATCGTCGAATGATAAACTAATCCTGAATAAATAGTGCTTCATAAAAACTAATGTATAAACAAAGCAAACAGCAAGGTGAAGCGTCACATCAGAGACTGTGCAGGACTTTACCATCCTCTCTCTCACACACACACACACACACACACACACACACACCTCTCTTCTGATGCAGGTCGATAGAGATGGACTCTTCAGTGGTGGCGTCAGGTGAGAGGCAGAACTCCTCAGGTGGACGCTCTGTCTGAGAGAAGTAATCCGGCAGCAGGTCGCTGTAACACCTCACTGACTGACCTGTAAACACAAACCAAGCACTAAGAATAACACACTCCTGAACATTCCGCACAATAATAATGCAACTGCTTTATCTGAGTTTATATTCTTTTTGTACTTTAATCTGCTCTAACTGTTCTGTAAACTCTTCTCCATGTGGCTTTAAAGTGGCTTCTGTGTGTTACTGGTGTAACAAGCCGTTCAAAGGGTACTGCTAGAAAAGTGCTGGTTGGAATTCTGAGATAGAATAGAATAGCTCCTTTCTATTATTAATAGATGACAACTTTCTGGCCCTAACGCTGATTAGATTGGTTCAGCACCGTGGAGTCTGCTGAAGTTCAGCACGTGACTTGACGGAGGGAAATCGAAGACGTTGCGTCTCACTGTCCGTCTCCTGATGGTCAAAGCAGCAGAGGCAGAAAGAGAGGAAGAAGAGGAGATGGAAGGAGAGGAAGAGCAGGCGTCTCTCTTCTTCTCCACACCGAGAGGGTTCTTACGCCTGTATTCCCTCCATTTCAGAGCCTGTGGTGAGAGGTGGTGTGCTACGGCATGGAAGAAAGAAGTGAGGGAGGGAGGGTGGAGTGATGAAAGTAGGGAAGGACATTGAGGGAATGGAATAACGGAAGCAAGGAACAAGGAATGAATGGATAAAGTAAGGAAAAAGGGAGGGAGAGATGGAAGTAAGGAAAAAAAATAGAATAGATGGATGAAGTAAGGAGATGAAGGAAAATGAAGTTGAGGATAGTATGGGTGGAACAGTGGAAGTGAGGAAAGGAGAGGAATAATGGATGAAGTAAGGAGGAAGTGAGGGGTGATGGAACAATGAGTGTAAAAAAGGAGAAGGTATGCATGAATGAAGTAAAGAAAGAGGAAGGGATGGATAGATAAATTAAGGATTAAGAGGGATGGATGGAATAATAGAAGTAAGGAAAGGAATGAATGGATGAATTAAGAAAAGGAAGGAAAAGAAGGGATGGATGAATGAAAGTAGGAATGGACAGAGGGAGGGATTATAACAGAACAGGGGAGAGGAGTTATGAAAGAAAAGAGGATAAGCAGAATAACAGATAGAATCAATTAGTAGCAGTTAAAAGAAAGAAAATCCATTAGCTCCAGTGCAAAAGTAAAGAAGCAAACTCGAGACCCTGAACCTCTGATATGACGGTATAGAGTAGAACTATTCCAGACTTCATCACTTACTATTGTTCTGTCTCTGCGCCATACACACAGGAAGTACTTTCACTTCCTCTTCCTGCCGTCCCGGCTCCAGCTGTGCCATCGGGCTGAGGCCGGAGCTGGGCAACGTGGGTAATGTACTCAGGTTGGCTCGGTGGAAGCAGTGGCCCCTGGTGGCAGGAGGAGGAGTCGGTGGCAGCGGGGCAAGTTTGGCGGCTGGGGCGACCCCGGGCGGGGTGTGAGAGAGTGGGCCGGGGCAGGAGCGAGACCGGGGCGGCGAATAACTGCCCACTGGAGACGGCCGGGGACGCCGGCCGTCGTCGTCGGTGTCCTCCTCGTCTCGCTCGGGTGGGGCGGAGTCAAAACGAGCCTGCATGTGATTGATGTACTCGTCCAGCAGAGGGAGGACGTGCTTCGGCTGGGGTTTCCCAAACTGCTGCTGCAGGGTGAAGGGTTGGATGGGTAACGTGTTCGGACGCTGATCTTTACTGTAGCGCACCACACCTGGGGACGAGTCAGCAGAACTGCACAGACCACCTTAGAGAGAGAGAGAGAGAGGTGTTGTAAAATGACATGAGCCATACGAGTATAAAATACAGTTGGTGAATGTGTGGAAGTGAAGAGGCCGGCTTTGAGGGGGCGGAAGAAACAGAGAGACGGATCTGCACCTGCGTGAGGAGGCACACGGTTAAAATCATGGTATATAAATAAACTTTAGCATTGAACATGAACATTTCTGTAACCGTGCGCCCCCTTTTTACACATCATCGATTACGCAACACTCAATACACTCAATTGTGTATTTATTGTTCTGTGTATTTATTGTTCTGTGTATTTATTGTTCTGTGTATATTTGCACTCGTCCTCA
>JAOUQW010000026.1:14003329-14015560 GCA_028565825.1 Olivaichthys viedmensis
AAAGATAATAATAATAATAAAGATAATAATAATAATAATAAAGATAATAATAATAATAAAGATAATAATAATAATAAAGATAATAATAATAATAATAAAGATAATAATAATAATAAAGATAATAATAATAATAATAATAATAAAGAGTGCATATGTTGAATGATATAATCAGGAGAATCTCCTTCACACGTGACCCGGCGTTAAGAGCAGGCCGCACTACAGCCGCCATCATCATCATCATCTTCATCTTCATCATCCTCTTCATCTTCCTCCTCTTCATCTTCATCATCCTCTTCATCTTCCTCCTCTTCCTCTTCCTCATCCTCCTCCTCCTCATGAAGTGAGCGGCTCGAGCTGCACCCACACACAACATGGCTGAGCGGCTTGTTATTATCGGCTGTGTGATCCTGTGTTCAGGCTCAAAACAGCAGTGATACGCCCTCTGTCTCTCCTCCTGTCTCTCCTCCTGTCTCTCCTCCTGTCTCTCCTCCTGTCTCCTGTCTCTCCTCCTGTCTCTCCTCCTCTCCTGTCTCTCCTCCTGTCTCTCCTCCTGTCTCCTGTCTCTCCTCCTGTCTCTCCTCCTCTCCTGTCTCCTGTCTCTCCTCCTCTCCTGTCTCCTGTCTCTCCTCCTCTCCTGTCTCTCCTCCTGTCTCTCCTCCTGTCTCCTGTCTCTCCTCCTGTCTCCTGTCTCTCCTCCTGTCTCTCCTCCTGTCTCAAACACCCGGCGGTCATTTTAATACTCACACTGATGAAGCTGATCCTCTGAGCTTAAGTCCCCCCGACGCAGAGACCCTCAGTGACCCCCGCATGGACCCCCGGTGCTCGGCCCGCATGGACCCCCGGTGCTCGGCCCGCATGGACCCCCGGTGCTCGGCCCGCATGGACCCCCGGTGCTCGCGCTGCGTCACTAGGCTTCTCTCCATCAAACACACCGCCGCGTCACGAGCGCATGGTACACTCCTGCAGGAACCAGCGGCGTTAAACACGGCCTTCGTGCTGCAGAGGATGTGCAGATGTGCAGCAGATGTGCAGCAGATGTGCAGCAGAGGCAGATGTGCAGATGTGCAGCAGATGTGCAGCGGTGATCCTGCACTGAAGACTAAACCGAAGCATGCATGCTGTAATAACGCGGGCGGGGCGACCGGGACACAATTCTCCCCCTTCACTGATTCGACTCTTTCCAATGACTCGTTCAAATGAATCGAACTGGGCGAGTTGTGGTGTTGAATCCCCTGTCAGCTGGTGGAAATGCTGGAGGTTAAGATGATTGCACACGGAAAACCTCTGAACAAACACAGGGCGCTCATGCAGTCTATAAGCAGTCTATAAGCAGTCTATAAGCATCATCGCATGACCTTCAGATCATCTAGCACGCGTGCATTATTGTTCAGATTCAGGTTACTGTACTGACGAGTGTCTTGAATGAGCTGATGGAATTGACCACACTTTTAAAACCAGCATGGTCCAGCAGCGGCCTTTACTCTCGTGCTTGTTTATACAATAACATCGAAGAGCATGGACAATGAACCAAACTTCTCAAACTGTGTACTAAAGGTCTTCGTCCTTCTCTCTCTCTCAACACTTCAGAGAGCTGAACCCTGAATTCCAATTCATGCTAATCCCAATAAAGGTCATACATTCAATGGCCCGTTTTATGTATTATAAATATTGTAAATATTTGGTGAGTGGAACAGGAGAGAGTTACCTTCGTTGTCCGAGAGTTAAACGAATGGTTTGGCAAAAAAAATTCATCTCTCGTATACAACGTTCACAAATGTTTAGAAGGCTTTAAAATACCAGCGAGCCTCCCCGTGTTCCATTCGAGAGGAGGGCCATTAGGTAGACAACATTTTTGGGCAGCACTGCTGCTCCCCTTAGGAAGGCCAGTCGTCTTCTACGGGTCCTTCATTGAATAAATCTGAAGGAGGGTCCAATCCCGTAATTCTGTTCACTAATTGCATGAAAGTTTGGACAGAACTTGGACAGAGCGTTTAAAAAACAAAAAAACAACAACAATAAAAAAACCAACAATATCATCATATCATCATAAATCATTAGCCAATTATCGTTATATGAAAAATAATTCAGACTCACATCCACTGGTAAAAAAAAGAGTCTTTTATTTATACAAAGCTCTGTAGTAAAAATATAAACAAATTAAAATGTGAATTTGGTCAGCGCAAGTTTTGGTTCCCAGTTTTTCAGATCAAGTTTAACCTAAGCTCCTTCCTTGTTAACCCAGGGACGCCTGTCGCTCGGCCAATTCCAGTTTGATCCACAGGCCTCATTTAGTTTCCAGGCCTTGCTCCTAGTTTTGGTTGTAGAACCTAGGGCTAAATATTGTTCTTGAAAACACTTTTTGGCCTTCACGTCCATCAATTGTGTCCATCACCCAAGCTCCAACTCTAGAATGCAAAGTCTTCTACAATGCGGTAAAGCTGGAGCTCTGTGGGTTCCACTTCCTGTTTGGAGTTCTGCTGTTTCCCAGTCACCTTACCCACACATAGTACTAGTAGGGAACATCCAGCTGTGGTCATGATCCCACAATGCACTGCAATAGGTCATGTTCAGACAAGCAGCTACAACATACACCATGGTTCCACGTCTGCAGTGGTTTGGGACACGTCCATCGTGGACCGATGATGGTGAGACATTTGTGATGGTGTTTGTGTGACCTTTATAGTGAGGACCTTTTGTTTAAGCATTTCAGTTTAGAATAATCTTAAAAAATGGCTGCCGTAAGCGTTCTTCAAAGTCCCCGTGCAGGAGTTAGATGGTTCCTTCAGGACGGGAAAACGCTGCTCCCGTTAGCGGACGTAAATGTTCTTGTGTCCTGTTTTATTCCTATCTTGGTTCTGAGGAAAGTGTGAAGCCTGGTACCCCAGCCTGTGTGCATATGTGTGTGTGTGTGTTTGTGTATAATTAATATTCGACATATAATATTGTATACATAATAATAAATGTAGGCAATATCATGCAATATATTGAAATATAAACAACTTTAAAATATTGTGTACATATTAATATATAACAGCACCTAATATTTACATTTAAATATCATCCCATACTCTCGTACGTGTAGGTAACATGTCGGGTTCTCTTTAGTGTGTATGGACACCCTGTTCTTAAACAGCAGAACCATGTAAACACTGTTCCAAAAACCTTGTTCTAGAACCTGCACCTAATGTTGGTTCTGGAACTCACTAATATTTTGTTTCCAGATCCTGAGTGTGGTTTCAACCTTCATTCCCAATTGCGGTTTTAGAAAACACTCTTAATTGTGGGTTAAGAACCCATGCCTAATTTTTTATTCCAGAACCAGTTTTTCTTTTTGCACCTAAATTTGTTTCTAGAACTCATACCTGATTTGGGTTCTCAAACCTGCACCTACTGTGATGTATGGAACCCATGCCTAAGTTTGGTTTTAAAACCTGCTCCTAATTTTGGTTATAGAACAAGCACCAAATTTGTGTTTTAGAACCCACTCCTAACTTTGGTCCTATAACATTAGGACTCTTGCCTTATTGGTTGTACAACACCTGCCAAATTTCTAATTTCTGGTCTTCAAATTTTTGGTCCATCCATTGTGTCCATCACCCAAGCTCCACCTCTAGAGTGCAGAGTCTTTCACAACGCGGTAACGCTGGAGCGCTGTGGGTTCCACTTCCTGTTTGGAGTTCTGCTGTTTTCCAGTCGGGCTGAACCAGGCTGTGCGGCCCGTGGGAGTGAAACCTGTGGATCGGAGCGGGGCCTGTCGGCGTAGGAACCGTTTGGAGGTGACGAGGTCGCCGTAGCCCTGGGCATGAGAGAAGGCATAACCCGAGCGGCGAGTGCTGGAGCGGCGGATCTTTGTGCGGCGGCGAGGAGGAGGAGGCTGGGCCTTCATCTGGTGCACCTTAAACCTCACCTGCATGAGAGGACAGATTGTGATGTCACTGTGCCTTTACACTGTACATATACAAGAGTTTTTAGATTTAGCTAGCTAGCTATGTGCTATCTAGCTAAACCGTCAGCCTCATGACTTTGACTGTAATGATGTCATTCTTGATGTCAGAGAACTAATATACGGATAAGGAAACTCTCAAACGAGTCGAGTTTATATTTAAAACAAGGAGAAATGACTTTGATTGACATTGATTTTTTTAAAGAATGTGTAGCTTCTTTAACACATCATATATGTCTTAATACCATAAACTATGTGGAACCCATCAGTCTGATTTTGGAGAAAACTAGGGGAGTTCTGGTTGGAACTAGGGGAAGAGACCTATCCATTATTCAACCATTAGTTGTCTGCCTATGTGTGTGTGTGTGTGTGTGTGTGTGTGTACCTTGTCATTGATAGTGGGACTGATTTGGCTGAGCACGAAGCGGTGAATGAGCACCGGCAGCACGCACAGTACCACCGTCAGGACAACCGTCAGCCACACGCTGGGCCGATCCAGAGTGTTACGAGCGGTACCTACCACACACACACACACACACACACACACACATACACTTATGTTTGATCAGCACGAAAGCCAAGGAAACATAATACACACATAGAAAAGTCTAGAATACACACTCTCTGTAAAGAAAAGTCTTTACAGAGAGTATGTAGTTGCTGTACTCACCTACGAAGGGGAAGGAGGTCGGGTGAAGTCGATGCAGGCCCTCACTCTGCATAGTGAAGGTGACGAGGAAATACATCCCCAAACTCCCCCACACAAACAGGTGATTCACCGCCGTCCAGTACGACAGGTCCAACCCTAACTACAGAGGACAGGAGAGGAGTCAATAATAAGCTTCCAAGTCCTCACAGTAACCGTTACTGATATCTTCACAGTAACTAATACTGATGTCCTCACAGTAACCAATACTGATGTCCTCACAGTAACCAATACTGATGTCCTCACAGTAACCAATACTGATATCCTCACAGTAACCAATACTGACGTCCTCACAGTAACCAATACTGATGTCCTCACAGTAACTGATATCCTCACAGTAACCAATACTGATGTCCTCACAGTAACTAATACTGACGTCCTCACAGTAACTAATACTGATGTCATCACAGTAACCAATACTGATGTCCTCACAGTAACCGTTACTGATATCCTATCCTAATTAGATGGTTCCCACATAGTAAAGAAAAAGGCTCAGCTGTCCCTTAGATACACACCTGAACACACACGGTGATGATGAGGCAGGTCTGCGTAAGCAGGGCAAAGGACTGGTAGTCAGCGACGTCATACAGGGCAGCGTAGGGTACAAAGAACAGCACCAGGGAGCTGTAGCAGCTGTGGAGTGCACACTTCATAAAGATGCCCTTGTTGAAGTACACACTCAGCTGGCCCGGCCCGTAAAGCTGAGGGAACTCCAGACTCCAGCCGTCGTTCACGTCCTGAACAAGAAACATACATGCACACATGTTCCGTTCAGGAGTTGTGTTACAATGCTGTTACAGTTTTAAAATGAAACTAAATATGGAACGAGTCTCTGTGAATTAGCGCTCGTTTGTAGCTGGTGTACCTGGTCGAAAAGGCCCATGCCCAAAACCGGGAGCGCTGTGTACATTAGGTTATAGAGAGCGATGAAGGCTTGGTCATACACCGTCTGCAACCACCAGGACACAACACAACCAACACAAACATTCATGTACGTCCTACGGTGTCTTTAAAAGAAGCTTATTCAAGTTATTACACCTTAAAATGAGACAAACATGCTAACGTGCTCACCTGGGCGGAGAAGCCGCAAAAGAAGGCGTACCAGAAGTGCACAAAAGTGAAGGTGAAATTCTTGTAAAAGAAGTAGCGCAGGAACTTGCACATGCGAAAGTAGGACCAGCGGCCGTGCACCAGCAGGAGACGCTGCAGGTAACGGAACTGAGCGAAGGAGAAATCGCTGGAGAGAACGGCCTGCATGCCTTCCTGCCCACTGATGCCCACTCCGATATGAGCCGCTGTGGAGAGAGACACAGACAGAGGGAGAGGAAGAGTAAGAAGGAAGAGAGGAGACAAGGGAAGACAAAAAATAATAATGATAAATTATTAATATTCTGTGCTACACAATGTACTTGGTCTTGGATAACACAACCACAGGGCTAAAGTAGCGAACAAGTAATGGAAGTCTCACACAAAATCTTTTCCATGAATACATGCCCAAATCTTCATTTTATAAATAAACAATTTTGTGAAATTGCAACGATGCTCCAAGTTCGAAGTTAAAAACTAAATGATCAATTCCAGCTTTCTGGTTCAATTCTGTCTTTAAACTTTGGGAGGCGAGGCCCAGGGGAAGGAATGAACTGCCCGAATAACACCGATGAGCACCGTACTCACCCTTAATCATGCTGACGTCGTTAGCGCCGTCTCCGATAGCGAGCGTGACGGCGCCTTTGTATTTCTTAACGAGCTCCACCACCTGAGCCTTCTGCAAAGGAGTGACTCGACAGCAGATCACTGTCTTACACATGCACGCCGTACGGAGGAACTCCACCTCCATACTGCACTCCAGAGCGTACGCCTGCATACACACACCCACGCACAAGACAAGATAAGAAAACACTGTAATGATTATAATATGTATTATACATGACGTGTGCGTGTGTGTGTCTCACCAGGCTGTGGCCGTTGATGACCAGGCCGTACTCGCCGCTCACGATCTCATCGTGCACCACTTTAGGTACATTACCCAGAATGCTCTCTGAGATAAAAGACGCGTCCTCGCCTGAGTCTGGACGCATCTTCGCCCGAGCGTCTCTGATAGGACGAGACAGAGAGACAACAATAAATGCATTTTTCAAAAATTAAGACACTCCTACACCCAACACATTCAACACCTGGAGTCAGTGTTCCAACTACACTGGTACTCCTGCAGGGTCCCACCAGGGGATGCCGTTGAGCCAAAAGTCACTTGGAGCTGTTTCGTAAAAGAATGAGGCGCAGCGGGTAGAGGTGCTCCAGGGTCCAGGGTTCGATCATGAGCTCGGTTACTGTCTGTGTGGAGTTTCTCACGTTTTCCATGTGTTCATGTGGGTTTCCGCCGGGTTCTCTGGTTTTCTCCCACCTCCCAAAAACATGCCAGTAGGTGGATTGGCTACTCTAAATGGCCCCATGTGTGTGATGCCCTGTGATGGACTGACCAGGATGAAGCTCTTACTGAAGATGAATGTATAAATCAAAGAAAATGTTCATTATTCCTGATCCTGTATCTATGTAGCACAGCATGTGTCTGGGTTAAAGGGTTTATGTTTGGGTGACTGAGTGATTATTTATTTTAATTAGTAGCAATGCAGTTTTCCCAATTTCCTCGTTTGCTAGCCAGATTACCTTTTTCCATGTCGCTACAATGACATCATGGGTCAACTGCATTAATGAACAGAATTAGTGTTTATCTCGTTTCAGTCAGAGTTAAGTCAGAGACCTAATATATGGATACGGAAACTGTTGTACCCGTCCAAGTCAAATTTACAAGTAGATACGATACTTTGCATAATACTATAAAGAATGTGGCCTTCAGTCTGATTTTGAAGTTAACTATGGGGCATCGCCTCACCCCCAACAAACCATTCCCTTCCTGGAGTAAACTTCAGAGAAGCTTCATACCAGTTTCTTCTGTGACACTGAGCTATTTCTAGTATTTAATCATAAATGTGTGTTTTCCTTAATCAGCGCCTTTCTAAACTCACATCTCCTTTATGAAACCGAGTGTCTTACCTGAGCTCCTTCCTCACGTCAATGTGTGAGTGCGCAGAGACGATGAAGACGTCAGTCATCTCCTCTCGCAGCAGGTTACAGGAGTAGCCGATGTTCTCCGCCGTCTCTGGATAAAAACCAGGAGAAACAGAGCAATCTGTCAAGTCATGTGTCCTTGAGTAATAGAAACAATATGTTTCATATGTTTTACATCATTATACGTTATATTGCATTCATATAAAGTGGTAAAGGAGCTGAACAGTAAGCGCCCACTTTTTTGTCGGGGGCTTAGGTTTTGGAAGTTTCACTCATTATCTTCATAGAAATTTTTTAAAATACTTCTGTGCAGAGTTTAAAGTGTTTAATCAAACCAACAAGCTGCGAGATGAATCACGACCTTATAGCATTTCTTTTTAGAAAAAACGGTTTAAATAATGCGCACTGTGGAACAATGATGTAATTAACGGTAGCTTGCTGGTTAAGATTACATTAACTAACGCTGGTTAGATAGCAACCTAGCCAGTAAACCTTCACCACGACCCTGCGTGCGTTATATCTGACAGGGAGACCACTTTGAATTATTCTGCAAAGATGGCAGGGATGACGGCAACATCATCGATAATAATCACAGACACGATGGCCATAACGATGACATCATTACCTCCAGAACTGCACTCTCCGGCTCTGTTCAATAGTGCTAGTTAACATCTTTTTATAGCCATTATCCGTCTATACGCATGATGAGGACTGGGATTTATATATTTTAATTCATTTATTCATCTCAGACATGGTGTGTGTGATTAGAGATGAAAAGAATCACCTTGCTTGTCTCCTGTCAGCACCCAGATCTTAATGTCGGCCTTGGCCAGCTGCTCGATGGTCTGAGCCACTCCGTCCTGGAGTTTATCCTCTATCGCTGTGGCTCCGATTAACTAACACGCCATTCACACACCATTCACACACAGGTTATACAGTGTATCCTCTACGTGTACAAGTGTGTGTGTGTGTGTGTGTGTGTGTACCTGCAGGTCACTCTCGATCTCCTCATACAGGTCGTTGAGTTTTTCTTCCCGTTGCTCCAGTGTAGTGCTCGCCTCATGGTGGCGCTGTTTCCACTCGGAGAAATACTGCTCGTCCAGATCCTTATAGGCCAAGACCAGCGTACGCAGACCCTCTCCTGCAAACTCCTACACACACACACGCATATATTTGACATAAGCAAGGCTTATATGACACTATCAGGTTCTCCTGGTCTCGCTCTTCAGCCTTGCCATTGCAGGAACTTCACTCAGATGGTTTGATCAGATCTCTCAGGAAGATCCTACAGGGCATCGTAGAGGAGCAAGGTCACATCAGGTGATGACTGGTGTACCTCAAGGATCTGAGCTTGGCCCTCTCCTCTTTCACCACTCTCAGTGCTTCTCCTATCACCGTTATGCTGATGATACTCAGCTCAGCTCTACCTGTCCTACACTCCAGCATGCATTTCAGCTTGTTTATGGATATCTCAGCCCAGATGAACAATAACCACCTACAACTCAACCTCTCAAAAACATGTTATTCAGCTAAGTCCCTAGATTCAACACACCACCATCAAGTTTTAAAAAAGCGTCACTGACAGGAACCTCGGGGTAACAAAGGTCGACCAGTCACAGCCTACGCTCCAGCCAAGTTGTTACGGTCTGTGAGTAAATGGTGCCTGGTGGTCCCACCACCGTGTGAAACCGAGTGTAAGACTAGACTCTTTTCACTGGTGGGTCCACGATGGTGGAATGAACTGCCCAGCTTTGTTTGTTCTGCAGATTCCCTCACAACCTTCAAGCAGCATCTGAAGACGCAGCTGTTGTGAATGTTGACATTGATGTTAGTGTGACAAAAACTATCGATAGGTGTGTGAGTGTGTGTGTGAGAGAGAGAAACCTACGTTAAGGTGGTCCGTGGTGACCTCCATCAGTTTGCTGCAGGACTCGTGCAGTCGCTCATAGACAATAGTGTCGGCTCCTTTACAGTACAGAGACAGCTGTCCCTCCGGACTACGCACTGAGACAGAGAGACAGAAAGACAGACAGAGAGAGAGAGAGAGAGAGAGAGAGAGAGAGATTATACTGTGTGTACACACAATCAGACACAACAGTTCATTAGCACAGAAATAAAACACACACACCAATGACAGACATCCTCTTGCGGACGTTGTTGAAGTCAAGGATGGCGAGCAGCTCGTAGCAGCGTGTCTCGCCGAGCTCCACCACACACAGCGACTCTGGAGAGCGCGAGCGGAACACAAAGCCAAAATTACGCGCCGCCGTCACCAGAGCGCCCTCGTCTGGAGACTGGGCCTGATACACCAACTCTACACACACACACAGACAAGGAGAGAGACTTTTAGGATATTTTTAATGTTTCAGAGTATCACGGCTGTGTCCCAAACGCTAGTGTTGTAGAGAACTTCATACTAACAAGTCACACTGATCACACTGTCTGTAACCGCAACTCACAGAACATTTTGTTTTAACCCCACACCAGTCCACTTGGGCCCGCCCCCTCAACAGTCTCACACACACCATTGTTGGTCTCTCCAGGCATGACGGTGTGGCAGAGAGCGAGCAGTCTGAAGAAAGCGTGAACTTGTGGAGTGCCAAGCTTCACCGCCTCCACCAGAGCCGCATCGTAGAACTGGAACTTTGCATCGGCAAGAGGGTTAAAGGAGAAATCCACAGGGAGTGTGTCCTACACACACACACACACAGTCACTAAATATCATCCTATGCCCAAAACACACACACATAATAAACAACGTCCTACACACAAACACAGCTTTTTAACCCCTTAAACTCTCAGCTTATGATTCAGTTATTCATCTTAAATCATATTATTCACTAACTACTCGGAAATATTCAGTACACACACACATACAGACACACACACGGTTTCCTACCTCTGAGATCTCCAGCCTCTGTCCTGTGTAGTGGTCAATCACATCTCCTGCAGAACAAACAACACATTCAGCCTGAATTACGTGAATGTGTGTGTCCATGTCTGTGTGTGTGTGTGTGTATACTGTAGGTTCTCCCACTGATGGTGCACTTGGTGAAGGTCAAGATATTCTGCATGAGGGTGTGTGTATGTGTGTACCGTAGGTTCTCCCGCTGATAGTGCACTTGGTGAAGGTCATGATGTTCTGTGTGAGGGTGCCGGTCTTGTCAGAGAAAACGTAGCTGATCTGTCCAAGCTCCTCGTTTAGAGTGGTGGTCCGAGCCTCGGCCGGTGTGTCACTGCGCTCATGATACATCAGTCTGTCCCAGTTAATGTAGTAACTGTTCCCCAGACGGATCACCTCCATACTACACACACACACACACACAGTTTTATAAATATAAACAAAGAAAGGTGTTTATAGAAAGGTGTGACAGTCAATATCAGGTGTTCGTCATCAAGCGACCACAACTAGGTGTGACAGTGCCCCCTGCTGGAACACTTTGTGCTTGGTACTTTGTTAAGCTCACAATGTCATTTAGCTACACCTGTAGTAATGAGTGTAATAAATGAACACATTTACAACACTGTAAAGTGATCGTATCCTCATGAGGAACACATGGGCACTCACTCGTCCCGCATTCATGTGACAATTTTATCATGGAGAAGACACTTAGATATTTTATTGCAGACTTACAGCATCTCAATAAGCCAAAAACATTACACACACACACACACACACACGTGCGGTACCTGACGTATAGTGATATGGGCACTACAGTGTTGAGGATGATGATGTAGGACCAGAAGGTGAGGAAAGCTGAGAACGGAGCGCCCACGTTCTTCTCTCGGGGTATGAAGGTGGTGGAGTTGGCCTCGTAGTGTTCCCAGATACCGTGACCCACCGCCAGGATAACACACATCAACACCAAGAACCCAAAGATCTGTCACACAAACACAGATTCATAATGTCACTACCGCTAATTATACAACCTTCAGCAAGAACCCATTAAAGCATGTTCCAGAGGAGAATGGAATAAAAGTTCCACCCAGAACAAAATGTCAGGAATAAAGCGTGTCTGATTGCTGGAACAGCGCCGGATGTGTCTCACTTACAAACAACACGAGGACATTCATCAGACAGTCGATACTGGTCCTCTTAAAACTGAATTTCCCACAGTTCTGCATCAGCTTCGTGTCAGGACCTGAGAGCATTCAAAATAAAATAATAATAATAATAATAATAATATATTTATTTATAGAGCACTTTTCATTTTGTGTTCAAAATCTCAACGTGCTTTACACATAAAAGATCAGAAAGTCAAAATAAAGTATTTATGATAAAGCACATTAAAACACAAAGTACAATCACTAATGAATTAACTATAAATATAGTGTTAGTGCTAAAAATCATGAAAAGTCTATTTAACCAGATAAAAGAATATGAAGAGCTATGAATATGAACATAATTAAACAAGTATGTTTTAATTTAAAAACACCTGTAGAGCTATAGAGCGTTCCTAACGTTCTCTGGAGCACTGTTCCAGAGTTTAGGGGTGATATAAGAAGAACATGTTCC
>JAOUQW010000026.1:14034572-14069543 GCA_028565825.1 Olivaichthys viedmensis
TTACCTGAAGCTGCTGCTCGTATCTGCAGGATTTTATACATTG
Source organism: Olivaichthys viedmensis (assembly GCA_028565825.1). Lineage (NCBI taxonomy): Eukaryota > Metazoa > Chordata > Actinopteri > Siluriformes > Diplomystidae > Olivaichthys > Olivaichthys viedmensis. The sequence continues at coordinate 14,034,616 of JAOUQW010000026.1, forward strand.
CGCTGCTGCCACATGATTGGCTGATTAGATAATTACATGAATGAGAAGCTGTACATGTTCCTAATAAAGTGAACAAGTAACAAAGTGTACGTTTGATAAGAGAGGAAAGGAAATCCAATATGCCTAATCATATAATATACCCAATTTTAGCCAAAACCCAAAGTGAGTGCTAACACACGCATCCTTCGACACACGTGAAGCCACCGGGCAGCTGAACACGCTTGGAGGAGACACTAACTGTCCTCTTCTGTATACATGAGCTCACAGACGCCCGTGATTGGCGAGCGTTCTTCTGATGGACACGACCGTCCCTCCCAACCAGAGATCAGGACAATTACGCTGTTTTGGACTCCTGGCCACGTACGGGTGCTTATATATCATTTCACAATTTGTATTAGAAATAAATCCATTCCACTGAGTACAGTACAACAGAGTGGTCGAGAAGAAAAGGAGTGAGAACTCACCTCGCACTGAGAACAAGCTAAACCATTTCAAATGTGGAACTTTTTTTATTCCCGTAATTCTGTATATACGCTGAGTGACAGCATCGGATCCAACAGGTTCAGGATCCAGGGATACGCACTGAGTGTGCTGTAGTAAGCTCCACTCACACTACTCGCCTCTCGTTCTCTCTCCTCGTGCAGCTTGTTGCTCTGAGAACGTCCACCTTCTCAACTGAGTGCTCACACTCTCTCTCTCATGCTCTTTCTCGCTCACTCTCTCTCCTTCCCTCCCTTCCTCACTCGCTCCCTTTCTCTGCCATCTGCTCTTATTCTCCGTCGTCACCGCGTTGCTCTCTTTTTGTCATTTCTCTTTCACAATTTCCGTCCAAATATTGGAACCATTGCTCCTACAAAAACCATGTTCTCGCTCACTCCTGTACACAATCGTACAAATCAGAATTAGCTAAACTCCCCGCTTCACCCCCCCACAGAAATGTTATGGGACGAAGTTCTTTTTCTTGTGTAAAACCAAAAGCATTGCAGAAACGTTCCGCTTTGTTAAACCTATCCACTTTTTTAGTACTAGCACTGTTGACTAGTGAGACATCACTGACAATCATTATGTAATCTGACACGCCCACACAGTTCTCATCAAGTGGAAAATAGGAGTTTTTGTAGCGTGTAACTGTAAATAAATTGTGGTTATGGATATAAATTTCTTGAATCTACCCTTGATTAATGCTTATTAAATTATTAACAGAAGCTTTTACGCTGGTTCATGCTTCATCAAAAGTGCTTCTGAGAATCACCGAAATGAACTTCAGTTGAAGATCCTGAAAATCTGCAGGAAGGGAATGCATAGAGACAACAGTGCTCGCCAGGAACGGAAGGGCAATTCCATGCAAACATCAAGGAAAAATAAAGTTGTCAGCACAGTTGTCCCTTCCAAATCGCCCACTGAGGTCTATATTTATCTGCTCTGATTGGATTTTTAGGGAAATGGTATCATTTATCCATCAGATATGAGAGGCGCTCCCACACAGAGCAGCATGTGTTACCCAGCCACACAGCACTTTTTCATTAGAGCTGATCATCAATAACGCTGCAGAGGGGAACCTTTTTCTTCAATAATCTTCAAAAAACCCACGTTGGTCCTGTGTTTCTTTTAAAGGTATTTATGTAAAGAATTTGAGTTGATTGATGATGCCCCTCCCCCCAAAGTATGACAACATTGGTTCCAGACCACCAGCATTTTGGTTCCAGAACCGAACCAACTTTGCCAACCAAGAACCGCCTCTTTTAGATCAAGGAGCCATATATGGGAGGTACCGGATCCTGTCCGGTGTTATAAGCGTCAGTTGTGTGTATGGTTAAATGCAGCCATGTGACTGATCTCAGAGGAGGAATTAGTGAAGGAAAAGAAACGGTACAGTTTTTTATGTGATGGTTAGTCCCCCAGTCTGTAGGGCTTTAACTGTTGGCCTTCACTGAGATGGGAAATGCTGGAACCATTACACTGAACCTCACTAACTGAGGAAATCCTAAGAACTAAAGTGATGGAGCTTCGAGCGTCTGTGCTGCATGCACGTTCTTGTTCTGGTTTTAACGCTGTACGGTAATGAGAAGCTGAACTGTGTTGAATGGTATATTTTAGTGAATAAGGACCTGCCTGAGAGGGAGGTTTATATAAAACTCGACAGTGCCTTGTAAATGTAAATCCTGACGAGGCCACAGCTGTTCGGGGACGGGAGTGTGAGACAGCAAATTTGGCCCTGTATGGGACTTGTTTTCCTTTCCCTCCATCCATTAGTGCGACGCTTGTCAATTGCAGGTGTCTCTCTGTCCACATAATCAGAATCTGACAATGCACGAGCGGCGGTTTGAGGCCGAGTCCACACTGACACACTGGTAAATCTGAAAACGCTGTTTTTATGTTTTAGCCACACTTTTTCAGTCTGTTTCCCCAAAGTTTCCCATCCACAATGAAACGGGAAAACGGCATGCTGGGAATGCGCACTAGAGGTCTGACCTATGACCTTTACATCATCTCCATATGCTATTTTGGTTTGTTGTTACGGCTGATAACGCTGTCGACCTCCGACATCCACTGGACTTTGATGATGAACATAAAACAGGCTTTCCTGCAGGCCACATCGTCGCTTATTCACTACACACAGCATCAAACAGGAAATTAAAATCCCTCATACAGAACCGCAATGGGGTTCCACCATCTTGGAATTGTGGAGATCACATGACAATCACACATCAGTACAACAAAAGGCTACGTTTTCCCCCTCATCCGCACGACAACACCAAAAAGCCCTTTACACATTAATCCCCTTTGGAGAGCCGATAAGAAAAAGATGCGTTTTCAGTGGTGGAAAACTGAGTTTTAGTGTGAATCGTAAAGACAAAACAAATACGAAAAGATGAGTTTTCAAAACGACTCCTCGTTAGTGTGGACTAGGCCTGAAAACATGCAGCTGGCTTCATGTGTCTTACAGGACGCTCGTGTTAGCCTTTGCTTCAACAATGTGCCATTGCTATTTATAATACATAATATAATGGGTTTAACTATAAACATTTTAGCAATATAATTAATTTAAATATATGATTAAATAATGTTCTATTAAGTCAATCAGACATCATCTTACACAATGTTTCTTTAAAATAAAATATTGAATAAATAGTGTAAATAGTGCTGGCTTAGGTTCATACAGCAGCACCAAACAGCAAAAATAATCAATGCTACTTTGTTTCTTATATAATTGATATTTTATTGTTTTACAACTTAAATCAGACACCATGAACGTCATTAAAAGCTGTCTGATGCTCTTCCCGCCTGAAAATGAGGCACCGAGACAGCGGGAACTATCCGATCTTACTATCTTCCTGACTTGTGTGTGCATGTCCCTCAGTTTGAAGCCGCTCTCCTGTAGTGAGGTTTCTTTTAGAAAATGGTAAAGGCGAAAACAGTGGAGCAGGAGGCTTTGTTTTTCTGTGTTCTAACATAGTCCATTAAAGATTGGGAAAATGGGAAAACGCTGGGAGAAACCAGCGGGACAGAGAGTAGGAGGAGGAGGAGAGTGGTGACTTTCCATGGTGACTTTCAGCCAATGTCATCCTCCGTACGACTTTGATCCCTCAGAGTTAGTACTCTACTGGAATCCACAATCACACACACACACACACACACACACTTCACTGTCTGGATCTTTTATCTATTCTCTCTACCGGCTCTTTTTCTCAGACAGTTTCTTAAAGCCTGAAAACAAATAAAAATCTCAAGCCTTCAATTCCCCGTGTGCACATGAGAACACGGCTGAACATATCCTAAAGAGAGTGAGGTCTACCAGGAAAGCTGCTGAGATACAGAGCCCAAAGCTCTCAATATATTAGCATCAGACTGCTCGAAAGCTTTCCTCACTCCATAATCAAGACACCGTATTGAGACGTTTAGAACGTTATTAGCATCATCCTCCTCCTTACTGCAGAAAGACCAGCAGCTAGCTGCAGTGCTTAAACTAGAGTCAGATGTAAAGTCTGTCCTAAACCCTGGAGTAGTTACTTTCAAACTATTATAACTTTGTAAAGTGATTATTGGTCATGACCACAGCCACAAGAGAGCAGCACTGCACCTCAAACCCTTTTCGGTGAGTAATTAGCGCCCCCTAGTGTCTACATTATGTTTGGTGGCTGTTGTTCAAAATAGCATTACGTTCAAAAATGCGGTTTTCATACAGAACATTTAAAGAGTCTGTGGATCTTAATATTGGCCGATTTTTATTGGTCGATATATCGGTTGGCCCTGGTTACTATACTATACGTATAAAATGATATTTTCCCCTGCTGCGAATCCTGAGGGCGTGACCCGAGATCTCAACCTTCGGATTGAACGCCACTTTGGTCTTTAAAACTCTGAGCACAGCCCTGAATCAGAAGGGCCAAAGAGGGTCAAACTGTGAACATGCTTTTAAAATGCCACAGTGAAGACTGTACGCGCCAGGACATCATTAATATTCATAAGGAGGCTCAGCGCTGATTTTCAGTGGCAGATATGTTGTCCTCCGTTAACCCTAAATATGTTGTTTGTTTCACCAACCGTCCATAGATACCTCGGGTTGTTAACATTTATATCTAACCTAAATCGATATGCAAGACTGGCATGAGGGTGAAAAACTGTCACAACATGCTATAACAACAACATAATGATTACAGAACTACTTAAACACCGATATCTAGTCAGGAACTCGGCTACTTGTTGCCACAACAACCGGTGATAGTAATCATGCCGCATTTGCATGAAGTGGTGGAAGAGCTGAGCCGATAACTTGTGCCATTTCCTTTTTACTTTTCTCCTTCTTTACAGTTGTTTCATGTCCCGCTCAGGCACTCAGAAAGCCTCGGAGCCGCCGCTATCGATCTCAGAACTCAGGAACTCAGGAACACGTTCGCACATCTGTCACGCTGCAGAAACTGTGTAAGGACCCACTAAAGTAAAAAGGCCTCACTGAACTGGATTTACTGCAGACCCGAGCCAATGTGTTTCAGCTCTTTGGACACTGAAGTGAAGCAGCGCACTGCTGAAGCAAAGGGAGACAGCTGTGTCATAAATAAATGTGTTTTAGTGACCGAGGCAAAAATCGTTAAACATTATAAAGGGGCAGGAAAACGAAGCTCCTATACCATCGTCACTTCAAGCACGCAGATCAAGGTTGTGTTTCCATAGTAATTTTGCTCTGTTGCCATGGCAGATTAAGTCTTATTGTGGAAAAAAAAAAAAGCTAGATGTTCAGATGTTTTGTGACATTTCTTGAATAGTAGGTTGGAGCCCGGCCTGTCTTTGTGGAAGAAATGCCTCTAGAACCTGAACTGAGGAGCTGATACTGACGCACCAACGCACTACAGCCTCAGCAGATTTAATATATTAATCTTCTAATATATTTACACATTAATTAAAAACTAAATACTAAATATATACACAGAAAAATAAAGAGGCCAGAAATCGAGAAACATGAGTATGAGTGAGACTGATGTTTTTAGGATCGTGATCAGCTGGAGATCTGTTTCCTCCCTGACACTTTTCCTGCCACAGCCTTTGTCTTCGCAGAGCAATCAACCCACAATTCCCTCTCCAATTACACGAGGACCTCCTCCAGCACCATGCAGCTGTGGAGAGCTACACACACACACACACACACATACTGTCTGCAAAACATATATACAGTTGAGTGCAAATATGTGGGTTCTGGGTGAAAAATGTTGATCTGCTAAAAAGAATTCCTCATCATTTCCTGATTGACACCACTTACAACATATGTTCGGCTAGTTTCTGTAGAGACAAGCCCTCGATCTCTCCAGTACACGCTTGTTAAAACTAAATGTCTTATGGCACTTGGTTCCAACCCAAAACCAGAGATTTGTAGAATCATATAGTGTGTATTAAACTGTGCAGTAAACGTATTCAGGATAAACTTTAGAAAAAGCAGTGTGTGGGAGTGAGATATGTCAACAGTAAGCTGTTTATTCTCTCATTCTTAGATTCTTGCATTATTAATGACTGGCCTTAGAAATAAAACACACGCAGAAAAATACAGGGAAATAATAACCAAAGCATTATAATATGTTATAATATTATAAAGCAGTTCATTTCAAGGCCTGCAGGCTTCCACTCAATTTGCATAACCATGCTAATTTATGGGGTCCATGCCCCAGTCACTGTTAGCCATGTTAGCATTTAGGCTCAACTGCCATTTAATAAGATGTGTCAGATTCCTGGAGTCCCGGGCTGTGTCCCAAACCATTTTTCTTGTCTCCTTGTCTATTTTCCTTGTTATATTAGTTTTACGTATAGGTTGCTTTCATATTAGGTTTTGTGGATTGTGTGGCTGTCCCCCCAAAGTGCAATTCACATCAGTGTGTCCTTCATAAAAGATAAAGGTTTACCTTTTGGGATGCTGGATGCTCTTCTGCTCTCCACACGTGCCAATGATATACTATTTTTAAACCATTTCATTTCCGTTTTCAATCTCTCTCTTCTCCCTTTCTCCTTATAAGAACGTCATCGTCAAGTGATGTGCCACCATAAATTAAAGTAGAGATTTACCAATTTCTCACCAATTTGTGCCTGCCAGGTAATGATGACGAGATTTAACCCAAATCTTCTCAGTAGACATCCGCAATGAAAAAAGATGCTTGATACTGGAGGAACACTGGTTAGATATTTTACTTTTAAAGTAAGAATGGCAATAACAGGATCTTCCAGGGTAGCAAGGAACACTTAACATAGCAAGAAGAAGAGAAGATCAGAACAAAACTGCTAGATTAAAATCTACCTTGAGCTCTTGAGATCTGCCTCAAGTGAATCTCAATCAACCAAACACCCGGGTCAGGTCAAAAGTGAGAGAACAGCGTAACGACCAAGAGAGACGTGAGGACAAGAGGGAAAACATATACAGAGATTGGAAGAAGACGAAGCGGGGGAAAAAAGAGCAAAGACCACACTGAAAAGCAGAGAGAGTAGGCTCTCTCTCTCCTACCTGGTGTAGGTGAACCCGGACTTTGTTTATGACCTTCAGCCAACGGAGGCGGGAAGGGGCGATGGGAGGAGGGACGATATCAAAGATACTGAATAAGAAAGAAAAGAGAGACAGACTTAAGGAGTTGCGTAGGAGGCAAACAGAAAGCAAAGCAAAACACTGCCACTTAAACAATGCCAGGAGCAAAGTACTGTTTACAAAACTGCAAACTGGATAGTGATCTTAAATTATTCCAAAATTCTGATTGCACAGTTTAATGGCATAACGGATATAACAAAATACAAATATTACCATATGGTTAAGACTATGAATTTAAGGCATGAAGCGTTCTGTCTGCTGTCAAAAGTCATAAAATTTCTATCCAAACTTTAAGTCTGATGTACCAACACGTTCTTATTAAACATCCTTTTAAACATAACAAAAGCAGCCATTAGCAGGGGCTAATCACACATTATTACTCTACTCTACAGGTTTGATTGTGTCTCTCACCTCGCTGACCTCTTTCCCTGATTAGCAAGTGGTTGGGCAGGCAGAATATTCTCTTTTGTTTTCTCCTTCACACTCGTTCGTATCTCTCTTTCACCTCTCTCTGCATCCTCCGAGGGCAGCCGGGTGCTGATGGGAGGTCTGGGCCGGTTGTCTGGGTCGCTTCTCTCCTCTGGTTCGGAGCTGAACTGGGAACTGGCCTGGCTAAGGTTACCAGACGAACCAAACCGAGAGCTATCCGCTGGGCTGAAGACACAGAGATGTGGAAGGTCACAACCTGGTGGCTAGTGTGTGTTGAAAAGAAATCGAGTCATAGCTAGTGTGTGGACCAGGCCAGGAATTTTCACATAGCCTCACACCGAGGCCTGCATTTGTCTGAACTATTCGTTCAAGCCCTCCGTGCACCTGATTAATTGGCTGGTGTGTCAAGTAGAGCTGATGTAATCATCAGTTGTAATGACATTAAATTTTTATATTGGAACATAAAATTCATGTAGTTTAGTGCTTTGTCAGGGCATATAACTAGACATGCAGGTCTCAGTGGAATTGGTCTGAATGAGTTTGGGGTGAACTGAAGTACGAGCCAAGGTGAGGTCAATGTTGGGATTTAAATACTGGTATCAATACAATACAATCAGTAAAGACCGGTGAGGAAAGACAATGGGAAGGACGAAGGAGAGTCACAAAGCAACTACACTACAGGTTGTGCTACATATTAATACTCTATCTTAGCCTTTTTACTTTAAAAACAAAGTGCAATGGGACCTTGAGACTCTCACATATTTGTGCTTTATGTTTTAGGGAGACCTGTTCTGTCATCTGTACTGTTTAACCACGATGATTTACCATCCTTTGGGTTTGGCAAAATTACCTTTGCCATTACCTTTTCTCCACGCCTACAGCATAGCCTATGACTCTGTAACTTTCCCACCTGCATAAATCGTCTAGCATTCAGTTGATGTAAACAAACTGGCTGGAGGTAATGGAATAATTCAGGCAAGCTGAAAGGAAGGAAACGATCCAACTATATACTCGAAGCTAATATATAAAGACAGTGGCATAATTCATGCATTCATGCATTGCACTTCCATCAAAGCCACTCAGTCTGTTTCTGCTCTGAGCCTGAGGCAATAGACTTTTTGTACATATTTTACTTTGTGGGTCTGGACACTGTTCAGCTAGAACTTTGCCTGAAAAAAAATACTATAAATATATTTTCTGAGGTTATTTTCCTGTGCAAACCGACACTTTCACAGGTCATTTTAAATATGGTGTACTTTTCACCTTTCTGTTTGCGATATTATTTTTTATCTTAGAATAATAAATAATGCAATTCATATAATATCAACTTCAAATATAGGAGAAATACCCAAGAGGAGAGTCTAACAGAGCCAACATGTATCAAACTACAGCACTGGGAGGTGGGGGGTAGGGCTCACATCAGGGTATGGTAAACAGTCTCAGCACAGCCATTTATCATGTTCCTACTAGCCTTCTGCCAAGCTCTTTCTTCAGTTGGCTCTCCGGAAGCTGTCCCATGGTGTGATCTGTAGCGTCCCTGTCCTTATCTTTTAGAGATGGAGCAGCTTTGGCCTGGATTTGTTCTTTATCTTCATCTCCAGATTTTGAATAATCCTGCTTTACTGCTACAGGGCTTTCTGGACTTGTGTCAAAACTTTGCTGCTTCTCTGAATAGGTGTCAGTTTGTCCGTCCGCATCACTGGAATCTGCACTCCCGGTGACATCTGATTCTGTTGATAACTTGTCAGTCTCTGGTTCTTCATTGTTATTTATAGTTTCTATGTATGGTGGCTTGGGCTGTGTGGTTACAACTGTAGGAGGTGTCTGAAGTGCAGTGCTCTGCCATGGAAAGCCTAATTTCTTCCCAAACATGGATGGAGCAGAAGTAGGTTCTTCCTTTGTGAGAGTTGACCTCTCTTCTTGAAAGAGACCAGCAGAGAAGCCTTTGAAGCCAGAAAACAGACCACCTGAGTCAGGTTGTTGATGAAGGGGCTTTGTATCAGTGGACGAAGCAGGGGTGGAAGCACTGAACAAAGAACTAAAAGGCTTTGCTGTCTCAGCAGCACATGACAATAAACCTCCAAAAGAAGGTGCTGACAGACTAGGCAAGTCAAACATGCCCTCAGCTGGAGGTGAAGTTGGATGTGTCTCCTGAGCAACTACCTGGTCAGTGGTGGTTGGAGACATTACAGCTTCTATTATTGGTTCCTTTAAGATCACGCTAGACTCCTCCTTCATGACTCCTGCCTCCGATTCTTCACATTTAATGGGCATGTCTGTGATCTCTATGGTGCCACCTTTTGCCTCTTTGGCAGGCTCAATATTCGGCTTTTCACAGTCTTTCACAATTTTGTGCTCTTGCTTTTCTGCGTCAATAGCTGCAGCCACTGCCTCAGGTTCTCTAACTGTACTTGACTCCTTGCCAGTGGCACTTTTTGACTCTTTAAGGTCTTTTGCTCCATTAGTCTTGCAAGTCTCCTCAGGTCTAGCAGTATCCACACCTTTTAAAAAGCCAAACAAATCACCTGTTAGGGACTCTGTGGGGAGGCCAGTGTGTAAGCTAGTGGGAAGGTTAAAAAATGAGGTCTTCTGTTGTTCTTGAGTGCCTGTAGCTGCAATGGGCGATGATTTGAAGAATGAAGGCTGGGGTGATGTGAAGAAACTGGAGGTAACAGGCTTGCTGGAGGCACTCTGTCCAGAGAACATGGACATAAATCCAGAAAATGCAGCTGACTCAGGTTGTCTTTGAGAAGCAGCCATCCTTGGTCTATGTTGGCCAGGCATCACAGGTCTGGGGCCTTGAATTGCAGGTCTCAGTTGGCCAGACGGTCCTGCCATTCTTGGTTTAGGTTGGTCAAGAGATCCGATTATTTCTGGTGGAGACTGTGGCTGCTGCTGAATAAGCACAGCAGACTGTGCTTCAGGAACCATTTGCGCTGGTGCATCTGCTAATTGTTTTTCTGCTGCTTCTTGCTCTTTGACTTGAGCTGGCTTCTTCTCTATCACACTATCACAAGGTTTAGTTTTAGGCAGCTTGGTATAGACAACCTCTTGGTCTGTTTCAGAGATACCTTTCCCTGATTCAGCCTGGTTTTGTGTTTCTTCTCTGTGCTGTGATCCTTCCAGCTTCTCTGGTATTTCATCAATTTCAGTAGGGCTTACATTATCCACACATTTTTGTGTTTCTTCTCTGTCCCATGATTCCTCCAGCTTCCCTGCTATTTCATCAGTTTCAGTAGCACTCACATAATCCACTGATTTGTTTAATTCCTGAGGTTTCTGTCCTTCAATAGTTTCTTCTGATTCAAGTGACTTTTCTGATTCTAAAGATTTTCCATGCTCTGGTGTTTTCTCAGATTCTAAATATTTGTCAGATTCTGGCAGCTTGACCTCTTTCAATTCTTTATCAGGGTGTAATGATGCAGAAGGTTCTATTGTTGCTTCAGAGTTTGAAGATTTCTCAGGTTCGGATGATTCTACAGAATCAACATGCCTACCCGTTTCTTTGTCAGTGTATGATTCCAGTTCTTTAGTCCTAAGTTGTTTCTCAGTTTCCCAAGATTCTTGTTTTTGAGGCTGTTCTTCTGTTGGCTCTTCCAGAGTTTTAATTTCAGTTTCTGACTTCTTAATTATTTGGACATGGGTAACTGCAGATATTGCCAAGGTTTTGTCTTCAGGAATCACAGCATCTTCTGGCTTTTGGATAACATGAACAGATTCATCAGGTTTCTCAATTTCTAAAGATACTTGTTTTTGAGGCTGTTCCTCTGTTGAATGTTGCACAGTTTTAACCTCATTTTCTGGTTTGTCAATTATTTGGGTATGGGTAACTTCAGATGTTGCTGAGGTTTTATCTTCAGGAATCATATAATCCTCTGGATTTTGGATACCATGAACAGATTTAGTTTCAGTATTGACTTTCTCATAATTTTCATTAGATGCAGACACAGTAGTGGTGGCTTTATCTTCAGGTATAGGTTCACCAGATTTTTTGTCCTCCATGAAGGACAACAGGCCAAATCCACTAGATGTTTGTTTGTCTGAACCACCTCCAAGGGAGAATACAGAAGGAACTTTAAACAGACTTTCTGACTCAGATGATGCTGGCCCTCCAAACCTGGAAAATAGACCTTTTCCTGCTGGCTCTTTATTGGCACATTCTGCTAATACAGGAACTGCTTGTGTTGGAGAAGACTGAGTACTGCCCCCACCAAACATGGAGAACAAGCCAGATTTAGTATTATCTTTGGATGTGGATGATCCAGGCAGGATGCCCCCAAGAATCGCAGATCCAGAAGCAGGTGGTCTGGGTGGAGCCGCATCAGCAAGTGTTGCCTGGGTCGCAGGTCCAGTAAACATTGAAAATAGTCCTTTTCCTGGTGGCTCTTTGAGTGGTGGTCCTCTAGGTGGAAGCCCTACAGTAGTGGCACTTCTCAGACGTATTGGTCCAGCGCATGGACTCGCCCTAGGACCAAGTCCTGGTGTCCCTATTGGACCTGACATTACCTGTCCTCTTGTGGCAAATCCAGGCGGGCCCCTTGTGACAAGTCCTGTAGGACCACTTGGACCAGGTGGTTGTTGAACATTTCTTCCACCAAACATAGAAAACAACCCCTTACCAGGTGTTACTTTCGGAGTCGATGCTGCTGGAGTTGGCTGAGGACTAGCACCACCATCAAACAGATTTGATGAGAACAGACTGGTGCCAGTTGTTACTTTGGAAGTTGAGGCTCCTGCAAGGATGCCATCAAGTATTGATGATCCACTCTGAGCCTGTGAAGAGGCACAAGATGACCCGCCAAATAATGAGAAAATAACTTTGCTAGATTGCTCCTCAGAAACAGCAGTGGAAGGTGATGTACTTTCTTGTGATGGTGGTTCTAGTAATCCAGCCTGCATACCTTCTTGCTCCTTGGCCATGTCTGGTATTACACCAAAATCACTGGGTCCTTGTTTATTTTTAGGCTTTGGTGATTCAGAGGTGATTTGTTCCTCATTATAAGAAAGAGGCTCTTGGCTAGAAGCAGTAGAAACCTCAGCACCCTCCTCGGGCTCTGCCTTTGGTTTTGCTATTTCCAAGGTCTCAGAACTGAGTTTCTGATCCTTGAGTTCTGACTTTTCTCTAGCAACTTCTGGTGACTTAACTGGCTCAGAAGGTGTTATTTCAGTGATTATCGGTGTGGGGTCAAAGACAAAAATGTCTTTCTTTTGATAAATAGGTGTAGAACCAGACTTAATTAACATGGATTCCTCTGTTTTTGCTGGCAGAAGATCTATAGGTGTTGAAGCCTCTTTTTTATGGGAATTGGTATCATGGACTGGTAAAGAGTGGGACGCTTGTTCATCAGTGTTTGACAATTTTGGGGTTCGAAAAGTAGAGGTGTTTGAGGAGACATTAAGTTTAACCTCTACTACCTCTGTGGATGCTTCTAACACAGTTATTTTTGTGCTTGAGTCTACCTGACTTTGGGCAATCTGTGAAGGTATCACATCTGAAGAGGACGTTTTATTTTCTTCAGGAATAAACATTGCAGCTTCACTCTTTTCAAACAGAATAGAATCTGGCTTTGTGTCTTGACTAGATCCAGTGACACTCTCAAAGGTTACTTCAATACAAGCACCATCTACAGTTTCACACAGGGACATTGTCTCTTCCTCACTAGGATATCCCTCGTCTGGACTGTTTAGAGTAATCGGAGGGATCAACATCTTTCTGAAACTCAATCTAGTAAAACTTAAAATAGGTGAAACTGCAGCAAAACATGGAACCTCCTCATGGAATAACATTTCAGATAAGATAGATTCAACGCTGGACTGCTTTTGAGGGAAAATGTCTGATTCTGCATGCTTGCCTTCACTCATATTTGGTTTTGAAACAAGCTCTGTAGCATGAACAGCTGTTTGTGATAGAGAGGACTGTGAACTAAGTTCAGGATGATCATCAGTTTTATGGGCAGTAGTTGATATTATCTGTTGAGGTATGTGTGTAACTGAATGTGGTACAGTAGGCTGCACTGAAGCAGGATGGATGTTGGTAACAGTTACAACAGAGGCCAAATTATTCAACATTGTTTCTGTGGAATAAGTATCTGAAGTCATCAAAGAGGCTTCACAGTTTGTTGTGCTTACTAGTGAGACTGCCTCCTTTTCTGATATCTCATGTTGAGCGAGCATTACTGAAGATGGTTCTTGAGACTCCAGCTCTACTTCTGTTATAATAATAGTTGGTGCCTGAGAGACATGCCCACTTAAAGGTGGGTCCAAGTATTGATACGATATGTTACTTGGTTGATAAACTGGTATTTTTCTTTGTAATAATGGTGAGCTGGGGCCATCAAGAACCCTTCCTGATGTGGGAGAAGTACATTGCGTTTGCTTTTCATTTAGCAAAACCATGGGAGGTGGAAAAGTTTGTGTTAGGTTTGGAAGCGTTACAGATGATGAAAATTCCAAGGGAGGTGAGGCCATATATCTTGTACTTGGAAGAGATGAAGCTGGTGTACGTTCCGAAGGAACAACACGTCCTGGACATGTAAGAGGTTCGACAAAAGTATATGCTTTAGACGGCTCTGCTGTATGCACCAGACTTAGAACAGGTAGAGATGGTATAAATTCCATGGGAGTTGGAGCAGTATATCCTGTATATTTGATGGCGGTTGATGCAACATATCCTGGACTTGGAAGAGTCTCAACAGGACGATATGCAACAGAGGGCTCTGATGTATGTGCTGCACTTGGAAGAGGTACTGGTGGTGGAAATTCCATTGGAGGTGGGGCAGTATATCCTGAACTTGGAAGAGGCACAGAAGGTGGAAGTACTGTGGCAGTTGATGCAACATATACTGGACTTGAAAGAGTCTCAACAGGACAAAATGTAACAAAAGTTGGGGTGACCGCATGGGCTGGAATTGGGGTCATCTGTTGGTCTGGCACAGTAGACAGAAACAGTGATGGATTGCAAATGGACCCTCTCCCTTGCTGAATTCCTTCAGATATTTGTGGGATATTATCCTCAGCTGATATTGAAGCTGTGTCACCAATCGTCGAAATCAAGCCTTTCACTGATCTAGTAGTGGTTTGAGTTTGAAGTAAAGTTGGACAGAAAATTACCTGAGTTTTTGGGGTAGTATTAATGGACAAAAGTGGTTTCTTTTCTGGCTCAGCAGATAGACCAGTAAAGGTTGAGCTTGATGGGGCTATCGAGATTTGAGATATTACAGTACCTTGAGACACTTTATGTATCAATGCCTGTTCAATGGAGGAAGATGCAATATCTGTAGACAATGCAATAGATTTTTTGCTTACATTATTGAACTCCTGTCCGTGACCAGTCATGGATGACACATCCTGATCAGGTGCAATGATAACTACTGAGGTATGGTCTATAGCTTTGGTTGTGTTTTGAACATGAGGTATTTCTGATAAATGAATTTGTGAATTAGGAATAGAAACCCCACTCTGAATGATGCTTTCTTCTCCCAAACCTTCCACTGTTGATTGTTTGACAAGGCCTTTGGATCTGGAGACTTCCAGTGGTCTGTTACATTTAGCTACCTGGATAGCCTGACTATCATGCTGCGTAAATACAGGAGTAATTAAATGGTATGTTGTAATGTCGGACCCTTGAATTTGAGGATGACTAATATACTGAGCCCGATGAGTAGCTTGAGAGGACTGTTCCACTATGACCACCTTAGATAAATCATTGACTGGTCTTGAGAGGAGAGAGCCATCTGAGATAATTCCTGCTCTGTTTTCAAGAGCCAGGTTCTTGTTTGTGAGTTGTGCCTGAGGAAGAGAAGGTTCAGTAGTTTTCTTTTGTTCACGGAGCACAGAGACAGATTTGGGAGAAAATAGTAAACCCACCCTGTTGAACTGATTTTCAAACTGTTCTGGTGCATTAGCAATTATAATGGGCGCTCTTCTTAAATTTGTTGATTTTATTGGTGCAGCTGGCTGGACAGCTGGATATGTCTTCTGTGATTGGATAGTGCATGGTTCTTGTCTTCCAAGAGCCTGGAGAAAATGTTGTGGTGTTGTGTATATTAGCCCCTGATTCACTGCTATAGAGGGCGATTGTGTTGATATGTAGTGACCATGAAGGATGGAATCGCTTGCTGATGAAAGATCTTTGCCTGCATTCATTTGTCTGTTTGCATTTATATCTACATCTAAGTCAACTGTCAAATCAATAATTGCCATATGAGTTTTCTGTTTAGTTGACCTCAATCTTTGTTGACAGCTTTGTTTATTCTTTGATTTCTCCTCCTTAGTCTTAGTGAAATTCATAGGCAGTCCGACCGGCATATTGGATAAATCATTGCATTGAGAATGTGAAACTCTAACTGAGAAGTCCACCGGCTTACTGTGAGCCTGCAATTCTCCATTGTGCTCCAATAAGGGATAAAAAACTCCATTACTGTAATAATTAGATGTCTGCAGACAAAAATGAGTTTCTGCTGTGTGATGTCTATTCAACATAAATTGTATTCTGCCATTGCTTGTCAATTGCTCAGCCTGTGACGGTTTTTGAGAGACTTGTTCAGAAGCTGAAATTGGTTTAACAATTAAGGGAATACCAACCGAGTCCTTTTTACCAACAGTTTTACTAATGGTGTTTTTTGTCTGAACAAGATCAATTACTTTGCCAGGGGACATTTCATAAATTCTATCTGCTGCTTTGTCCAATTTCTTAAATGCTGTTCTTGGAGACATATCCAGAGTGTATTTGATTGAGTTAGCTGGTGCTGAGGGAATATAAGATAATTGGACATTGGGAAATCTTGATCTTAACGATACAGAAGGTGTTCCTAGTGTTGCTTGGTCCAATTGGACTCGTTGTTGTCCTTGGTTTTTATTAAACTCTTTCTGCAAAACATCAGGAATCAGTTCAGACTGTGTGTGGAGAAGTTGTTTGGGTTGTTCTGGAGGGTTTACAATTGATGGTACACCAGCAAACTTATGTAATGCCTGAACATCAGTGTTGGAATTTGTCTTTACAAGTTGGACCACACCAGAGTGTGTGGGTGTACTTAAATACTCTGAAGACCTATCTAATGCCTTCGACAAAGCCATACCGACAGCAGGTCCTGTAGTATTAACAGCTGGTTTGTTTTTCATGAAGAGCATCACCTCTGAGGAAGATGTTTTATCATCTGGTTTTAGAGACATGTCCAGAGTTGCTTTAACAAGGTTTGCTGGAGTCGATGCTGTTTGATTGAAAGAGGCTTGAACAAGAAGGCTTGTGGTCCTGCTCAAAACAGGGGGTTTTCTGCTTAAGACATGACTTTCTGGGGGTGTTTTGTTTTGTTTTACATTTTGTGATGAATACTGGCTGATTGTTTCTACAGTTTGATATTTTCTGGGTAATGGCTTTACATCTGGTGTAGGAGGCTGCATAATTAAGGACAGTCCAACAGTTGCTTCATTGGCATCAAAGAGATTTATTCGCCTTGTATTTACAAATGGTAGCACTTCATTGTGGGAGGTCACTGTTCCCTCAGATGTCTTAGAGACTGAATTTGCCGACATGTCTAATGTGGCTTTTAAAGCATTTGCTGGCGATGTTGCTGTTTGAAAAATCTGAGAAGAAGACTGTGAAGGAACACTTGTAGCCCAGCCGCAAAGTATGGTTTGGTATTGTAAAACAGAGCCTATTTGTGGAGTTGTGTTCCCCATTTGCTGTGTAGGCTTGGTGATCGTAGCTTGTGGTTGTGACTGATATCTTCTAAGAGGTGGTTTTACTTTGGCTGTCAGAGGCTCCACAACCAAAGATATTCCACCCAACACCTCACTCATACCTGAAGTTGATCTGGATCTTCTCCTTACAAGTGAGACTGGTTCATCTGGAAGGGCCACTGTTCCCTCAGCTGGTTTTAAACACATATCTAATGTGGTTTTAATGGAATTCGCTGGAGCTGATACAGTTTGACATGACTGAGAAAAATGTGCTGACAAATCTATGGTCCTATTGTAAGCAGGTCTTTTACTTGCTTGTGATGTCTTTGTGTATGACTTTAGTAGTGGATCTTCCACAGTCATGGTTTCTTGTTGGGATTGAATTTGTTTTACTTGTAGTGTAGGATGATCTACAATCAAAGATACCCCAAAAGAACCATCACCAACATCTGCAACTGAGTTTTGTCTGCTTCTTACAAGTGGTACAACTTCATTTTCATGAGTCGGCTTGTCCAAATGTCTAATCACTGGCTTTGAAGACATATCTAAGGTGCCTTTGACTAGGTTTGCAGGTGCAGTGCTCTTATGAGAAGCCTGAGCAGTTGTCAGAATTGTTTTCATGGTTTCATTTAGTAAAGAGGACTGGTGTATAAAGCCAGTCTGATTACATAGAGCAGATTGTAATCTCGGATTTATTGTTGAGCATATCTTTATTTCAGGGCTTGAAGGCTGTGATGATGAAGCTACTTGATGGGTGGTTGCAGTTTTTAAAGGCATACCAATTAAAGTTTTCTGGTCTTTACCATTACCTACTTTGGGTTCACTAGATTGAACTCTGACTTTTGGAGACAATTTTGAGGACGTATTCATGGGTCTTCTGCCAGATATTTCAGGTCTTGTTTCTGCCTGAGACCACTGAACTGAGGCTTGCCTGTCAAGCTGGGATCTCATAGTAGGTGATGAAGATGACTGATCACTCCTGTAATTAGGGCTTGGTGGTCCACAATCTGGTGGACAGTATTGGGACCAGCTTTTTGGGGAAGGAGGTGCAGAAATAGTTCTCAGTGGTACCTCAGATATTATAGGGGAGGGAATGGTAACTTCCAGTGCTGGAAATGTCATATTGATTTCTTTAACCTCCTCTTCAATCTCAACAGTCAAATCAATACCTACATCCTCCCTTGTCTTCACTTGACATGTCCTTTGCTGCTTATTTCTAACTTTCTTCAACTTCAACATCTTGGTAAAGTCAAGTATATCCTCGATTATCATATCACTAGACACATCTGGTGTCTGTGCAGTTTTCCTGCCTGGGCTTTCACCTTTGTTTCTTAAAGGTTTAGAAAAGTCTATTGGTTTACTCCAAAAAAGAGAGTCTATTGCTTGTTCAGGTCTATTATAAAGTAAATTCTGTGGAGGTGGCAAGGGTCGCCTTTCATGAGATGCAGCAACATCTGTGAGCTGTGGTGAAATAGGAGATGTTGTACTCTGGACCCCTCCAATTCTAGATGTCTCTAAAGATATGGAGGATTGTGTTGACATCGATGATTGTCTTCCCAGTCGTGGTCTATGGGACACAGCAGAAGATGGAGAAGGATGTGAAATTCCCGATTTTGACATTTGTGGCATAAACTGCGTCATCTGTAAGGAGGTGGTTGTAACGGCCGTGGCCGTATTCCCTTGAGTCACTATATTCCCCGGTGTTGCTGGAAGTGATCTAGCTGAAATGCTAGATGGTATAGGGGATACTGGAGTATCAGGAAGTTTTCTTGGAGCAGATGGAATCTGTGGTAGAATTTTAGAACCTGACAGGATGCGGCTTGTAGTTTTTGATATCACAGTCACTTTAGATGATTCTAGATCTTTTGTCTTACCAACAAGGCAGCCTGACAAAACGTTTTGATTAGTCTTGCTTTGCAGTTGTTGAACAGCTGTATCCTCTACATGTCCAATCTTGATCTCAGGGATTGAAGGATGACATATGATAGAAGGGTGCTGTCTATAAGTCACTGATGAAGTGTGTGCAGCTATATTAGCCGACACACCTATAACCAACCCCTGTGGAAAAAGATCCTTAATTCCCTGATTTTTCCAGTACGGCCCCCCATGATTTGGCTTTTCTGCTTTGCTTGTAAGGTCAGATGCTTCCATTTGCTCTTCTGGATGAATTCCATTTGGTTTATCCACACCTACTTTTACTTTCTTCAGCTTGTACACACTGAAGTCCACAGGGTGCTCTGTATGTCCAGTTATGGAGTCTTGAAACATTTGAGAAAAACACTCAAGATTCATATTCATAATTCTGTCACCTTTTTGGAAGGCTGAAGACAAATCAACAGGAGCAGTGGAAGGACCTGCTTGACAATGACTTGGAACCCAGAGCATTTCATCCTCATTAAACAATGGTATTTTAAACCCACAAAGTGTTGCCTTTGGCTTATCTTTTTTCTGCAGCATATTGGAGATATTTTCTGTAATTTCTTCCAAACCATGTCTGTTCTCTGGGGTAGCATATGCATAGAGATGCTTCCCAGCCCGGTCAGTTAGCAATGAGTATATATATTCCTCATCTGCATAAACATAATATCCACAATCACCAGCCTCAGCTGGCCACCACATTCCTTGCTCCAAAAGTGAAAGCCATTGCTGATACCATTCTGCATCCCCAAAGAACATGTCATCTTCTGTATCTATGGGGGTCGCAGCAATGCTGCTAAGGTCAACTGCCCCTGATGTCAAATCCATGGGGCCTTTTTTGGCTGCGAGTTGTTTAATGATTTTTGAGGCAAAATTTGTATCAAACTGTGGCCTCAAAGTGCAGTTCTGAACAGGTTTACCATATATGCTACAGTCAGAAAGTGACTGGCAACGCATTAATTTTGCTGGCATTTCTGCTGACAGGTTTACAGATTTCTCAAGCCAAGGCTTTCTGCTTCTGTGATTACTAAAATGATCCAGATTATCAGAACTTCTCCAGAGTTTTCTGTTCTTGATGCTCATGTCAAATACAATATCTTCCTTTGCATCTGCCTGTGGAAGTCTATTTTGAAATGATGAGCTGATTACATTGTGCCAGGGATGTGAAGGTATGTGAAACTGCCTGGGATCCATATTTTTGAGGTTCCACCATTCAGGCTGCTCCATTACTGTTTCACTGTTTGATGACGTACCCTCTTGACTGCCTACATAACACTCCTGAGCTTGTGCTTCCAGGGCTTCTAATAAGGCATAATCATTTAGCTGTTGCCAAAGATGTGCTTCTATGAGACATTGATGTTCATACAGTTCTGGTGGAACGATACCATGCTCAGCAAACAAATATAACAGATCCTGATATCCATATTCAGTAGCCGTACCATATAAGAGTCTGTGGACTTCCTCTAGGTACTGCTGGGTAGACTTTACTGCTGGATGCAGTTTGACAGGTTCCAGAGTCTGAGTAGCAGATGTGCTAGTTTCCAATCCTGATGTGCTGGTGACAATAGAAGTTTCATCTTTAATCTGTTTACGGAGTAGCTGATCAAGGAAGCCCTTCTCCGATTCCTTACTTATTCCTGTCCTACTACTTTCACTGGCCTCTGATTTGAAAATACCAGAAAGCATACCCTTTCCAGCACTAGAACTAGTCTTTGGTTCATCATTCATATGGTTAGAAGTTGTTTCTTTTAATTTACATGAGCTGTCTTCCTCTGACCCCTTTGTGAACAATCCTGCAAGAAAACCTTTCTGCAGTGGGGCTTTTTGATCCTTTTCATTCCTCCCATCCTGAGTGGAATCTTGCTCAACTGGTTTGGCTCTCTGAATCTGTGGACGATTCTGACCAGGCTTAATACTAGGACATTCTTGATGTTGCTGAGGTGTCTGATCAGAAGGAACTTGGCTATCGGACTTGTCTTCAGTTGTTGCAGAAATTTTGCTCAAAAATCCAGACAACATTCCACCAGATTCACTTGGTTGAGCATTGCTGTCTTGTGCTTGAGATTTGTTAGCTATCTGAGTATTTGATTGAGCCTGCTGCTGTAGTGATTCATCTGAGGTAACCATTTTGAAAATGCTGGAGAAGAGACCTCCTGATTGACTTTGCTGCTGTGCTGCTCCTAATGGTGGTGCCTTCTGAGCTTGTGGACAATGTCTATTGGATTGCTGATGTACTTCAATTGAAGGTTGTTGTTCAGTACAGTTGAAGGCAGTAAGAACTTGACTTGCTGGAGGAGATTGCTGGCTTGGAGCTGTACTTTGCACTGGAGGTTCTGGCTTACTTCCTTGTGGACTGGGTGAACCTCTAGCTACAGGCTGTTGAGTTGGGGTGTCCACTGATGCCAACTTGTTAAAAAGACCAGAAAACAGACCTCCTTGTTGTGGCTCAGATGCTGCAGCTGGCTGTAAAGGGATATGATCCTGCCTATGCAAGGGTTGTCTGTTGCCCTGCTGCTGCTGTTGGTGATTCATTTGTGATACAGAAGGAGCTTTTTGTTGTTGTTCTGGGGGTTGGCTAGTGGAAAAAAACCCTGTTAAAAAACCTCCGTGTTGGCCAGGAGAAGGTTGTTGTGCTGTATCCTGATTTGGGCCTGACTGACCAGACTGAGAAGCAGCAGTGTCCACAATCTTAGTAAACAGGCCTGAAAGCATCCCACCTGGTCCACTTGGCTGGGCCTGTGGATGTGGAACCTGATTTTGCCTCTGCAAATATTGCCTATTGTTTTGTTGTGCATTAGGTGGATTAACAGGATCAGTAGGCCCAGGTTGTTTAACATTCTGAAGGGACACCTGGTTGCCAGTATTGGCTTCTGAAGTACTGATCCCAAACAAACCAGAAAAAAAGCCTCCATGTTGAGCAGGAGCAGATTGATGTGATAATTTAGGGTCTTGGTTTGGCATGTGGCTAGCA
The DNA here is from genome assembly GCA_028565825.1 of Olivaichthys viedmensis. Taxonomy (NCBI): domain Eukaryota; kingdom Metazoa; phylum Chordata; class Actinopteri; order Siluriformes; family Diplomystidae; genus Olivaichthys; species Olivaichthys viedmensis. The sequence continues at coordinate 14,056,671 of JAOUQW010000026.1, forward strand.
GCTGGGATATGTGGCTGCTGAGAAGTTACAGCTATTTTATTTAGAAATCCTGACAGCATTCCTCCTGTGGGAGCAGCAAGTGGTGATTCTGTTGATTGTTGTTTGGGCTGACTGCTTGTGCCACTTGGCTGTTGTGTGCCTGATGGTGTAAGTGAACTCTCTGTTAATTTCAGAAGTCCCCCAAATAGTCCTCCTGATTGAGGTGGAACTGGTGGTGGCTCACTCTGAGTATTTGTTTGCTGTTGATTTGATTGCTGACCACCACGGGTTGTTGGCTGTTCCTGCTGCTGACCCGGGTCTGCATGTCCTGTGGCAGAAACATTTTCAGTGCTTGCAAATTTAAGAAGTCCTGATAGGAGACCTCCTGGTTGTGATGGAGATGTAGCTCCTTGAGGTGGTGGTTGGTTTGAGACAGGCTGACTGCTTTGAGCTTGTTGGGCAGCAGTGGCTGGGGAACTTGAAACAGTGTCACTGGCCAATTTAAACAGCCCAGATAAAAGCCCACCACCTTGTGGAAGTGCAGCAGAGTCTGTAGATGCAGAGTCCTTACTTAAAGCTGTCCTACTACTTTCATTGGCCTCTGATTTGAAAATGCCAGAAAGCATATCTCTTCCAGCACTAGAACTAGTCTTTGGTTCATCATTCATATGAGAAGCAGTTGTTTCCTTTAATTTAGATGAGCTGTCTTCCTCTGACCCCTTACTGAATAATCCTGCCAGAAAACCTTTCTGCAATGGGGATTTTTGATCTTGTGATTGTTTTTGGACACTAGCAGGTGTGGTAGAGCTCAGTTGACTTCCAGGAGGGATAGGCTGCTGTTGTGCACCAGCTGGTTGGCTACTTGTGTCAACATTTTCAGAGGCAGTCATTTTCAAAAGCCCAGAAAACAACCCTCCTGATTGATGTGTGGCACCTTGCTGAGGCTGGCGCTCATTTGTAGTACTAGTGACAGATGAAAACAGCCCTGAGAGCAGTCCACTTTCTAGAGGCTGATCAGAAGTTTTGCTGCCACCAGATAACAAACCCGATAGAAAACCCTGGGGTTTAGACATTGTTTTTTCAGTATGAAGTTTAGCCTGTTCCTGGGGATTTGGCTGGGCCTTGTCTGGAAGCTTAACCTCAGTCTGGGACGAAGGATCTGCTTGACTCTCACTTTTAATTACACATTTCCCCTCTTTCTCAGTGTTAGTCAAACTATCAGGAACAGACTGGATATCAGCGTCAGACGGTGTTGCATCTTCTTGTGTAATTTGGGCTTCTTGTGGTGCATCCTTTGACACTGTAGAAAAATATTCAACTGCTTGAGATTTTTCAGGTGCTACTACAACAGTGGGTATGTTTTTTGTGGCTACTGGTTTTGATGGGACTTGTGTGATTGTCTGTGGTTTGGGTGATTCAGCTGGAGTTGTTTTGAAAAGATTAGAAAACCAACCTGTATCTGAATTTGCCTTCGGTATACTTTCCAGCAGTGCAGCACGACTTGGCAGAGGTGATTTTGTGGAAGCAGAGGATACACCCTGTTTTGAAGTTGTTATATCTTCACCAGGTCCCAATTTGAGGAACTCCGAGAGAAACCCACTCTCTTGCTTTGGTGCTTGAGGAATGGCAGGAGTATCAGAAGAGAAAAAGGGAAGCTTTAATTTGTTGCCAAGAGTGGCTGTGGCATCCTCTGGTTTAGGAGCTTCAGCAGGTTTAAATATTGAAAACACTGAGTTCCCAGATGGACCCTCAGCTGGTTTATCAACAGGGGCAGAGGTTGTTGTCATGAAAGATGCAAACGACTTTTTCAAAGGGCTGAAAAATCCAGTGTCGTCAGCTGTTTTTTCAGTAGTTGAATTTGCTTCATTTTTATTTTCTTCTGGTTTAAGAGACGTCTCTCTGGGAAGGACATCAAGTATTTCTCCCGATGACTCAGTTTCTGGTAATAGTTCCACTGATCCACTGCATGAGCCTCCACATGAGGACTGATGTTCCGGTTGTGAGGCAGATCGCTCTATTGACAAACTTTTATCTTGATCTGTTGAACCTTCTTTTGACTCAGTGCTTCCATGAGATTTGTTTGGCGATGCTGGCGGTGAAGTTGCTTCACCTGCGGGTTTGTCTCCAAAAAGTATGAAGGGACTCAGTCTTCCCAAGACAGAATCGACTACTGACTGTGACTGGCTTGCAATGGATCCCTGAGTCTCAGTACCAGCAGCAGCATTCGTTGTAGCTTCTGCTCCTTCCGCACTAACTGGACAGCTGGTCTCTGATGACTGAAAGGGCAGAAGTGACTGCAGGGAGAATTTCGTATCTGCACTAGGCTCCTGATGAGCAGGTGGAACAACTGCAACAGGAGTTGGATTGCCATTTGATTTTGGTATGAAGAACAACAGTTTAGAAATGCCTGACTCTTGCTGAAGGGGTAAAGGAGAGCATGTTGTTGTTGTTGTTGTTGTTGTTGCTGTTGCTGTCGTCATCGCAGTGGTATCTGTGGTTTCAGCTGTTGACTTGGAGCCTACAAGTGAGCTAAGCAAGGAGTTCATAGAATTTGTAACCCCTGTGATACCCTGTTCTACTGCATTTTCTTCCTTTAACTCATCTGATTTGATCTCTTGATCCTTTTCCTTGTCAACTGTCTCTGCTTTTTTGCCAGACTTTTGCATTTCCCCATACTTACTAATCTCTTTCTCTCGTCCAGCAAGATATTCAGATACTGTATCAACTATTTTCTGGAGCTCATTCATGGTATCAACATAATCATTACCTGGTTCCCTAACTGGTGACATCATACCATCTGGACCAACTTTTCCCTTTAGCTCATAATAACTGTGTGGCCATTCACCATAAGATGAACTATATTTTCCACTATTGTAGTAACTGTCATATTCATATTGTGCATCCTCCTCAATAAATGCCATGTCGTCCAAATCCTCCTCAGAGCCAAGAGAAAATTGAATTTCTTCTGATCCTACTGACCCATACTCACTCCTTGCCCTCATCCTGGCTTCCTCCTTCTCCCGAAAAATTGCATAGTTCTCGAGGGTATCCTCAAATGAGGTTTTTGCCCACATTCTTGCCTTGTACAACAGACTCTCTCGATATGCCTCTTGGTCTGCCTTCTGTTGATGAAGCTTCCTAACTGAAGGAATGATGGATATTTCTGGAGGAGAGGTTTCATCCTCAAAGCTTCCTGCTTCTTTATAGACAAGGCGAACCTCTCCGCTTCCCAGACCAGATTTATTTATGGAATTACCTGCTTCATCGTATTCATTAGCCTCAGGGGACGATGCATCACACTCCACTGTTTGATAAAAACGGCTTCTTTTAGAGTCACCGGGACTTACGATGCGATAAATTTCACTCTTTGTTTCGTCATCGTCGTCCCATGTTTTTTGCTCTGGTTCCAGATAGTCATCTAAGAGGTTCTTGTTGAGTTTGTATTTAGTCTCCCAGTCTTCAACGCCCATGCCTGAATCAACAGGTACAATCCTCACCCCACCTCTACTGTTTGGATGTCTTGTGTTCCAGTTGTAAAAATAGGATGCAGAAAAGAATGCAAGAAAATTAAAATACAAATAAAAGAAACTGTAAGATGAAGACAAAACAAATCGTGGACTTCAAATAAAAATTAAAAAAACTAAGAAAATAATTAGATGAAAGTAAATGTAAGCAAAGAGAAATCTATTAAGGCAGAAATGTCAGAAAAACTGGATCTATTGCAACTATTAGTTTAACTGAAGTGGAGTTTACATATTAACATGCCAACATCAGTTTACTTCTCTTTTTCAGACTAATCGTGTGGTGTTTGTGTGTCTTCTTTACCTCGGACCCCTTCTTTCCCTGTAGTCCAGTTCATAGCCCTGTATCGAGTCTGTTCCAGACTCTTTGGATGCAGCTTGGTGATGTGACCTTCGACCCATAGGGTACTGGTGTACAGAAGAATTGGGCTGGGCTGTGGTGTGGTATCGTGGAGGACGGATGTTAGTCTCGCTGCGGTAGTCGCTGTCTCTATCGTCCACTGCGCTATCATGATCATCCAGAGCTGGAACCGCGTACAGATACAAGGTTTACGAACATTTATCTTGAATAGAACAATGCAACACTGTAATACACAGATTGACATTATATATTGTTCACTAATCCTAGGTGAATGTGATAACACCAGATGATACTGATGAGTATGAGATGCACCAGAGAAGAAGCAGACCAAGACCAAAGCTAACATTTTATTGACAATGTTAGCATTTTTGGATGAAGCATTCTTTCAACAAGTGATAAAGCCAAACAGTCGACAAAGAAAATGCATGGTTAGTAGTAAAATAGTGGGAGTATGTGGTAAATAGTGGGAGAATGTGGTAAATAGTGGGAGGAATGTTGTTTGGGAGAAAGAGATAATGAAAGGAGGGGAGAAAGAGAGAGAGAGAGCCAAGGAGTCATTGTCAGCATGAGCGGCAGTCACGGATGACACATCGACAGACAGTATGATCTTGGAAGAACTGTCTAAACTACATACTCTGCTGCTCACTCCATCCAAAGTAAGTCCAGCTGCCTGAACAGCCGCATGAATAAAAACACATTTGCATTTAGAGTTTCTGAATGTTCACATCACTCGAACATCACTTTCTCATTAAAAACTCAAACAGATTCACAAAAGATATTTGGTATACTTTAAAATATCCAACTTGTCTGAGATGTCTCACAGATGGATGAATGAACAACTCAAAAAAATGTCAATGCCATTTTAGGTGCTGAGGCAAAGTTAAGAAAAATTCTGATGAGAGATATACAGTAGGTAAAAACAGTTATAACCTGTTCAGTAAGGTGTAAACACAGAAAGAAATTCAAGCGAAGGCTGTGTATTAAAAAACAAACATCAGGGACTCACGGGCATACGCTGTCCTCTAGTGGCTAAATGGAGAACTGAGTACAGAACCCGGCATCAACAAGATAACATTACAATCTAGGCAAAAGGAGGACCAACAGCACATTAGCCAAATTAAAGATAGCCTGCTCAACATCAGATCTGGTGTTTCCTGACAAAACAAGCAAACCCGTCTTAAATATGGCAGCTCAAACGGCCGGACATCTTTCCATAAAACCTAGTGACCAGGATGACGATGTCACTAAGTCTTATAAAGTCGTTTTAGTCATCAGGAGAAATTACACAGTACTCACAGCACTGCGAGGGGATGGAGGGGACCGGCATCCTTTGCCCTTCATCTTGCAGTGGATACTACACACAGAACAACAGAAAAATATAAAAAACAGAAGTCAACTTCTTCATCTTCCTCTGGACATCGTCCATATAGCACAGAGTAACACATTTATATTGTCTCCTGTTCTAGTAAATGAAGAAGGTTAATCCTGTTATTGTAATTCATTTATCTTCAGGAAGTGCTTTATCCTGGTCAGGTTCACGGCGGATCCGGAGTCTGTCCCGGGAAAACTGGACGTAAGGCAGGAATACACTAGGGCAACACACACACATTCACACGCTCATTCCCACCTAGTGGCAATTTAGAGTAGATGTTTTTAAGAGGTAGGAGGAAGCCAGAGAACCCGGAGGAAACCCACACAGATGCAGGGAGAACATGAGAAACTCCACACAGACAGTAACCCGAGCTCAGGCTGGAACCCCAGACCCCGGAGCTGTGAGACAACGACAACACGACCTGATGCAGCACCCGAAATGAGGCATGTGACAATCTGATTAACTTTCGTTATTAACTTGCCCGAGATGCACACTGCATTAATGTAGAGCCATCAGCAGGTGGCGACAGAGAGATGATAATACACTTGGGGTGTCCCCTTAGAACAAGGTTTATTTTCAGGTTCCGTCATGATATCATCATACCATCGCTGCTGCACTAAAGTGAATTCTCCAAAATTGCACAGAAAAGTGTGTCTAACTGTATTTTTATAGACAATAAGTCGCTCCCCTAAATTCTGTGTGCTCAGAGAAGCAATAAGTGCACAAGTCACATTATTGTAGCAGGTATTTTTATTCTCCATGATGTTTGTCCTGCCACTAACACGGCACTCCAGCCCCCCCTACTGGTGTAATGTAGTTTAATGTTTGTCCTGTTTGTGTTGCTGTCATTCACACGTACAGCAATATTTAATGCTGAAACCAAGTCGTTCGCTTTATAAGGAGTTTCTGCTTGTCCCATCACTAATGCTAATTTCTGCCGGCGCTCTTATGGTACTTTCAGCGTTATGTTAGCGCCAAGCTAACGGTAGCGTACCTTCCCATAACGTTCCTATAACTGCTTGAGTATCACGCCTAACAGGAAAAGCTAACAACCCTAACAAATAGGCTAATGCAAACTTGTGCAAAATAACAGATTATTTTCCCATTAAAGTTGTACAATTGTAAATTTGCATATTTAACAACCTTTTATGTGCATTAATGACTATTGCGGTTTTGTATACCCCTTCCTGAAGAGTCAAATCGCTCTTCAACACCGCTTACAGCTCGACATGATCAGGTGCGTTCAGCTGAAACCGTCCTAAAACTCCTGACTCTAATGACTCAACGAGTTTCTTCTCTTTACCTCATCATGGATCCTCATAGAATTGATGCGCTCCAGCTTCTTGGTCCAGTACTGGGCCTCCTCGTCCGGAATGTCTAATGAAAACGACAAAACACTATAATACGAAGACAAAGAAGACGCAGCAAAAACCCCTTTCTTCTTCCAGTAACGCTGCCCCTTTTTCCATCCCCTTTTGTTTTTTTCCTTGCTCGTCAGCCCACACTCTTAGCAGCCTCGCCCTGTCCCGCCCCCCCACCGCCGCACACGTTCCCTATTCAAACTCTTAAATATGACATGAGCACTGAGGGTTTCTGCAGAAGCAGAAGCATCTCCAAAGCATGCCAAACTCTAAAACTGGGTGACTTTGCATTGGATGCCTACCAAAGGGCAGCTCGAAGCGTGTATCCAGCAGCACCTGGTGAGGCGTCGGGTTTTTAGTGCCGTAGATCTCATCTGCCTTCATCAGGACCTCCGAGTCCAACGAGATCCACTCGCCAGGACCCTCCTGCAGGCAGAGAGAGAGAGAGAAAAAAAGTAGGAGGAAGAGACGAAAATAAAGATGCTTAAATAAAGTGAACACACATAAAGCTGCATTATTAATGACAACATGGTGACATCTATTCAGCTAGAGAAAAAACACAGCAAGAACACACACACACACACACACACACACACGTCATAGCTCTTCGCTCATGAAAGAGTGACAGTCTTTGCACACTCGTGAATATAGAGCCCTAAATGTAAACGGGTGACACTGTGAGTGCACAGGAAGTTAAAGTAATTTGCTTATTTGCCTAATTTGCATAACATTGAATGATTTTATGTTCTCATGTTGTCCAATTGGCTGAGTGGGTGTTCTCACCTCATCTGATTGGCGGATGGTGTCGAGGGGGATCCAAGCCGTACCCACCATGGTGTCCCAGATGAGGCCTTTGTTCCAGAGCTCCACCACCAGCCCCAGATCCAAGCGATTAATCTCACTGAAGAACAAACCACGTCCATCAGTTAATCACACTACGATCAAACACAAGGACCACATTTACACCTGATTGTTTCATGTGTCTTGATTATGAGGATTATATTCACATAAACATGAAAGTGTAAACGCACTCATTAGAAACAGATTTAAATCTGATCATCGCTGAAAAGAACTTCAGGAGGATCTGAGACACATTTTATCCTCATGTTCCTCAAGTGTTCATGTCTCCGTCTCTCCCAAACACGTTTAACCACCAAAAACCCTCCCAATAGGAGACGCACGACTCCATGAACGCTGAAGTTACCTTTAAAAACCTTTGCCTTTAAAAACATTCACCACATTAACAATAATCACGAAAAATCATGATTTTAATAAACCATCTTATTCATAAAACAACTAAAACCAGGAACGACACAGGAAGTTGGTGTTGGAATGTAAATGAGCTGATTTGCATATTAACGCGTAATACACCAATCAGATTTCAGTCTGGCTAGCCGGAGACGCGTTAGACTACAATTGTAAATGCATGAGGTGAAAATTTGATCGTGATCCAATCCAGGTACAAGACGCATGAAAGCAGCAGGTGAAAGTCTTTCAGTGCTGCACTGCTGTGAAAAATCAACATTTCTTTTTTACATATTTATGTCTTTATCTGCTAATCTACATTTAAGCATGAATAAAAATTAAATATTAAAAAATGTGAGATTCTTCTTGTGATAAAACTGTGGATTGTTCTGTGTATAGCTCATGTATGTAATTACTACAGTGGTGCCGAGGTGAAGCCTCCAACACGGACGTCTAGACAACGCGCACAATATTACTGAGCTGAGTGATGACGCTAGAAATGATGATGTATGATGAAGCAGAATCTTCCATGTTAATGAAGACCTCAACAAAAACCTTAATGTTGTTGCATGCGATATTATTGTGATAGCATTGTGGAACCTTGATAAGAGAGAAAGAGAGAGAGAAAGCAATCGACCTGACAATCTGAGTCTCAACCTCACGTCTGAATATCCACACGACTGTTAAAAGCTCATCTCCATATTCATGCGCTCCTCCGCTTCCTCTCTCAGCCAGAGGAGGAGGTTTCAAACAGCTTGGGGAGCTGCCTGCAATAACTGTCTCCTAAATGAACACCAGGGACAGACCTGATTAAACTAATGACTGCTTCTGCTGTTCCTCTGAAACCTGCAGTGGAGTCAGTCGACTCGTTAAGGTCACTGAGTCGAGGAGGCGAAATTTCGGGGGGAATTAAATAACGAGGCTGCTCGTGTTAAACTCGTATCAAAGCTTTCAATCAATGAGGTAAGAGGTAACACTGGTGTCACGGCCAACCCCGACACACCACAGACACATTTCCGCCACGCCGCCAGAGGTCCCCGTCACCCGGGTTTTGAACACACCTGAACAAACACTTTTGCAATCACCGTAGCGCTTAAATACCTCGGACACACACTTGCACACTGCAAAGTATTGCCGCTATATCATGGTTTGCAATTAACGTTATTCTGGTCTGATCTCTGCCCGTCCAGCAAATTATTCTCTTTGCTTCACCCCTCGGATGCCGCTGCTACGCTGACTGACATCCTGGTTTTCGTATTATCTGCCTGGCCCTCGACTACGAACTTGAACTTTCCTTTGTATGTTAATAAAGTGCGATTGGATCCGACCGGTGGTTTCCTCGTTGTTTATGACAGCTGGCCTCCAGGAGGAGCTGTTGCTGCTCAGTGCTCTGACATTGAGGTTCCTATCCTGGAACTATCCTGAATGAGAACTACACAGTTACAGGACAAGTTCTTGGCTCGTGTTTCCATTGCAGTCCACTGAAGCTTGAGTTTGACCAATCAGCTCTAACCCGATAGTTCCTGGTCCACGGAGCAGGAGCTAAAAAGCTTCCTGGAACTACAACCCAGGAAAAATTGTCCCTGGTTCCTCTGGTGGAAGTGAGGCTAAAGTTCCTAGGTTCCTGAAAAAGTACCTGTGATGGAAACAGTTACTGGCCTCTTTCTCAGCTACTATACAGGTGTACAATTACTGACTGTAGTCCTGTATCTGTTTCTCTGCACTAAGTAATGCCCCCCCCTACCCTGCCCATCAATGGAGAGAGACCACTATTGGAGCACCACTGAGCAGATATTATTCGGGTGGTGGTCAGCATTGCTGTCATGTTTACTTCCTGTTTTCTCCAAATCCTGCCCAGGCTGTGTCGTGTCCACGCCTCCTGATCACCGCTTGCACCTGTTCACCTGTTTCCTCGTTATTTGCCTCATTATGCCTGTATGTATATATATATATATATATATATATATATATATATATATATACCCCTTTGTTTGTAGTGCATCTCTGCGAAGTCTTGCATGCGAGTTTGAGCTGTGTTAACCGTGTGCCCTGTTTCCTTTCTATTAGTCTGGTTACACATTTCTCTTCGCCTAGTTTGCCCAAAAAAGTTCAATAGAGTTTGCAGCACCACATACTGTATCTCCATATTAGAATTATTGGTGGTTGGGAATCTACATTAAGACTCAGTGCCACCATTTTTACAATCAATAACCTGACAACTTGTTATTTAATGAACTGGTTTTTTACTTTGGATTTTAACGCCACGTGTTTGTTCTACTATTACCTTTTTACCTTTTGTGATACTACATCATACATCCTAATCTATATATATATATATCCACCGCTGACTTGGTCTAGACTGTAGAGGTGTGTGTGGGTCACTGTGCTGTTAAACTCTCTCGTCAGGACAGTCATTATCAGGGATTTGGTTTCATTATTTCCCCCAACTAACCCCATGTGTGTGTGGGTGTGTTCTTCTTAGCCTATGCTCTCCCTTTATGTCTCTCTCTCTCTCTCTCTCTCTCTCGCTTTGATCCTCTCCAGTTTAACCCATTGAGCACCAGATAAAAGTACCGCTCATCTCTTTATCCCCACTCACTCACTCACTCGCTCACTCGCTCACTCGCTCACTCGCTCGCTCGCTCACTCGCTCACTCGCTCACTCGCTCACTCGCTCACTCGCTCGCTCACTCGCTCACTCGCTCACTCGCTTATCCCACTAAAACACAAACACATGCAAACACACTTTCAGGCTCTCATGTGGCCTGATTTCCTCTGTGTCAGATGATACGTGATACCTTTAACTCGGTACAGACAGCAGTGCTCGGCTACATATAAAACACAGAAAGGTCTAAAAAAGCACTGTTTATTATCATGATGATGATTAATATTATTATTGTAGCTGCTACTGCTGTTAAATATGGGAGGCTAACAGGCTACAAATGTACCATAAAAACTAGGAGTGTAAAGAAGGACGTGACAACGCGGCTGCACCGATTCAGAACAGAGACAGTTGGGAGGCGATGGTGACTGGACTGATACGGGTGTGTCTCTGTTTGGGTAACGTCTGATACCACACACTGATTAGGGACGCAGCCGCCCAATCAGATCTTCACAAAACTATCTGCGACTGTGCTGGACTCTGTAATCAGCATCTAAACATTTCAATACAATCAGGAAGCTTCTCTGCAAGGAGGCGGTCACGCCTGGTGAACCGCTCGATGGAGTAGGAGCAGCAGCAGAAAAAGTAAATGTTGAAGTTTTCCTGGTGTGGGAGTCGTAATGACCATGCAGCCCCGATCATGTTTGCACCCTCGACAATGCTAGAGATGTTTTCTCATCTCTGCTAGCATCACAAATACACATCACTGTGGTAAAAGACATTGTTCAGGTCTGGCGAGTGTCTTTGTTTTGTTTTGTGTTTAAATGCGAGGTGATGGCGTGTTAAATGAGCTTTGCACTGCACTGCATTGTATTTCGCTCAGTTTTGTGAGTGTTTCCGTGTCTCAAGGCCACGGCTAACTCGCTAATGATACAGCTTAGAATAAGAGGCTCAATTCTGGAAGGCATGGCGTTTTTGTTGTTAGGAGTTCAATCATTATAAAACGATATATTATATATTATATGCATTTATTTACGCATTTATTGTGTTGTCATGATTAATCGTTGCTTCCACTTCCAAGTACTTGTGCCCATCCCGAGCAATTCTACAAATTCCATCAGTGTAGACAAAACCATAGTTCTGCAAAATCCTGCGTACAAACCTGCATTATAGTACTGTTGCACACTGAGGCCCTGGCAGAAGTTAGTAACACCGTCAACAGTGCTTACATTGCTTTAAATTGTGATCCCCCCCACACACACACACACACACACACGCGCGCAGTACCATCGTGGACCACTAGGAGCCACAGTACAGTGAAAGCAGTGAAACAGAAAGAATATAATGAAACAACTGGAACAGTTTCAGGGATGTGTGTGTGTTTGTATGTGTGTGTGTGTGTGTGCATCCACTAACGTTCATAAATTAAGCCTCCTACCAATAAAATACAGATTTCTCCTGTCACTTTTTGGTGCGCGTATGTAAATCTGTTCGGCTTGGCTGTCCAGCTGTTGAGAGCCGGAGAGCTCGAGTGACGGAGCTGAATATAACATCCCCTGTGTGTGTGTTTGTGTTTGTGTGTGTGTGGTGATGTGACACGTCCCAGCTAACCGTGCAGATGGGGAACCTGTGCGTCCGGCTGCCTCTCTTCATACTCTTCATTATTTTACAATCTCGTTCCTTCTCTCTCTCTCACTTTCTCTCTGTCTCTGTCTTTCTGCAATTCCTCCATCCATCTGCAGCTCGTTCTCTCGTTCTCCCTCCCCACACACACCCGCTCTGTCTCGCTCTTGTTAATCTCTTCAGGCTTTAACCTGCTGATGAGTGGATGACGTAGCAGCATTTTAATCCAGCACACAGGATCCCCCCCCCCACGCACACACACACACTGTAGGCTTAACACTCAATCCGTTCCTCCATATGAGGAAGCAGGCTGCTGACTTAAACACACAGCGATGATCTTCGCTCCTCTCACAAAGTTTAATTTCCGCAGTGAAGCATGTCATCAGATCAACTTCCTGCTCAACATCTAATTAACACGGAAACTTCACTCTGACAGCACACGACAGTTTGGGATATTATCCATCGCTCTCACGTGTAGTGTTCACAGCTGACATCAGCCTTACAAAAGGAGCCTTGAGGACCTCATCCAAGTTACAGCGCTGTGCTAGCTAGCGATCATGCAGGTAGTGATGCGCTCCTGCAGTAATGTTTGGTGTTTGACTGGTTCGAATTCTGATTAAAGGAATGCTTTAATTAAAAAAATACAAATGTACACAATTTTCCCGTGATGTCTGAGGTCTGCTAGGTTTGTACTGGAGCTACAATGCTTCCGGAGTAACGATGTCACCCAAAATGTTGAGTGTGAATCTCTCCCTTAAACCACATCCAGATGTTCCGTGATGTCACACAGATGTGCTGATGTGGTTTAG